>JACXGJ010008961.1:0-25536 GCA_016801105.1 Esox niger
ATGCAAGTTTCACTTTTTGAATGGAATTACTGAAATAAATCAACTTTTTGATGAAATTCTAACTATATGACCAGCACCTGTATATCATATACACCTATCTCATGTAAATTACACCTGCACTAAAATTATTTATTAGTTTCAGCATTGTTTGCACTCTGTTATATATGTATAGATCACATCCATTGTCATTATGTAAATAATACCTGCACAATATTTATTTCCAGCACCCTTTATACCCTGCTCATTGCACCACTGTCCCACCAGTCTTGCTGTGTTGTTGTTTGGTTTATTATGTGTATTAATGTCTACTGTATATTGCGGTCTGTGACTCTTATCGCGTGTCCTTTGTTAAAGTATTTTATGAGTAAGCACATCGTGAGTCAGCATAATCCAGAGTCAAATTCCTTATAAGTGTACACATACCTGGCGAATAAAGCTGATTCTGACAGTAACAAATTAGATTATGCATATCATCTCTTGAATAATGTATATTACACAGCCTATTGTTCATGCAAACCACTAGTTACATGAATGGATGTCCTGCATCAACATTAACAAATTTACAGAACAAACTATGTTCCTGCAAAAAACTTTGATATTAACTTGACTTGGCGCATTGCTAACCAGTGGTGCCACTCTATCATTATTATCATTTTTGGGTGAGTCTTCAGTGACTCCGGAGTGCAAGTACCTCTAAGACTGCATATATCTCCCATTTGTATTTCTGCCATGCACGCTCAATATGCTGAGTATGAGCACCCGTCTCAGGATCAGCAAAGTTCCTTTAATGGCAGATAGAACATTGGCAAAAAAAAATTATCAAGTTTAATAATTTGCCCATGTTCATGACAGGTTGTTGTCTTGGTTACTGACATGTTGTCACAAAATAGACACTGACAGGTTATGTTGTCTCAGTAAATGTCAAGATGTCATAACAAAGACATCCGAAACTTTGTCAACCTTGCATAAAAATGACATAATCAACCGAATGACACCTAATGACAACATTCATAAACATTCAAAATGATTCCTTCATGTGTAATGTCATGTTTATGACAGTATCATGACAGTGTCATGTCACTCTTATGCACACCCCTTCAAGTAATGTGTTAATAATGTAATAATAATAATGTATTTATTGGTATACATGGAAAATAGCAAATACTTTTTCTCATGTAGAGATTACAGTTTTCTTTTTAACCTGTTTCCTAGTTTTGGTCCTATATTGTTTTGCAAAATATTTTAATACCACAAACTTAATAAGACACTTAAAAGTACATCACTTCGAGGAGTATAAGCAGTCTGCGAAGCTAGCTCAAGCCCCGAGAACCAATACAGCAGCTCCAATGGATGCCACCATGGCTCAGCCATCAGCACAAGCAACAATAAAGAAAACCCAAATTTACGCCTGCGACATATATATCAAATTGTTTATTCACACCCTGGCAGCCTACTGAAAGAAAATATTTTTTTGATCCGTTTTACAACTGGTATTTGGAGCTCAGACGTATGCCCAATGTTGATGCTAAGTTTGACAGTTCAGTTTATTGATGCTGACTTCAATCTTCATGAAGTGGTTCTACATTCGCAATAATTCATTTTGCTCCCACTCTGTCAGCGGTATAAAAGAACATTTTCTAAAAGTGAAATATTCCGAAAGGTACATATGTGACGACGCCCGAAACATGGTTAAATACATGCAAGACGCTTCATTGCCAAGCTTACCATGCTCCAGCTTGTTGTACATGATGGGGTGCTATCTCAGCACAGCTTTAGTGATGTAGTAGCTACCAGAAGACGAATCGTTGGCCACTTTAAACATTCGCATCTCGTGTACTCCATATTGCAAACATATTGTAGACACAGCAAAACCAGCTAATCAAAAGGCTGCAACACGATGTACCCTCCAGGTGGAAAAGCACCTTTAAATGCTGCAAAGTCTAATGGAACAGAAGCATGTATTGGGTGCTTATATAAATGATTTTCCCAAACTTAACGGCCAATCAGTATGGACTGATTGAAAAAGGTCCCTTCTGGCACCTTTTGAAAAGCTCACCAGTGAAAGATGCTCATCATTTTCAGCTACCTTATTGGCAATGTATGATGAAATACTGAGAGAAACTCCAAAGGAACAGGAAAAAAGCAGCAGAGCTGTATTGCAGATGCAGTTTTACCTCTCAGTTTCACCCATCCGACGGAGCACACAACCACTGGCTTACTGGCAGAACAACAAGGGCCGTTTTCCCACTCTCGCAACCGTGGCACGAGCTTACCTCTCCGTACTCCCCAAAAGTGTGAACAGTGTACGCTTGTTTAGCTATGTTTCAGATAAAAGAGGAACAGACCATCTTCTGAAAATGCGGTGATGCTCATTAATTTGCTAATTCATTTGTTTCGTAGGCTAATTTGTTTGTTTTATAGGATGTATAACAACATTTTACAAAAAGACTATTTATTTTGCTTAATTGTATTGCATATTAGTTGGCTTTTTAGTTATCTATTTACATAGGGTTTTGGCGGCGTAGTGTGTTACTGATGGTAGCCTTTGTTACTTTGGTCCCAGCTCTCTGCAGGTCATTCACTAGGTCTGGGATTTTTGCGCACCGTTCTTGTGATCATTTTGACCCCACGGGGTGAGATATTGCGTGGAGCCCCGGATCGATGGAGATTATCAGTCGTCTTGTATGTCTTCCATTTTCTTATAATTGCTCCCACAGTTGATTTCTTCACAACAAGCTGCTTACCTATTGCAGATTCAGTCTTCCCAGCCGGGTGCAGGTCTACAATTTTGTTTCTGGTGTCCTTTGACAGCTCTTTGGTCTTGGCCATAGTGGAGTTTGGAGTGTGACTGAGGTTGTGGACAGGTGTCTTTAATACTGATAACAAGTTCAAACAGGTGCCATTAATACAGGTAACAAGTGGAGGACAGAGGAGCCTCTTAAAGAAGAAGTTACAGGTCTGTGAGAGACAGAAATCTTGCTTGTTTGTAGGTGACCAAATACTTATTGTACCGAGGAATTTACCAATAAATTCATAAAAAATCCTACAATGTGATTCTCTGCATTTTTTTCTCATTTTGTCTCTTAGTTGAAGTGTACCTATGATGAAAATGACAGGTCTCTCTCATCTTTTTAAGTGGGAGAACTTGCACAATTGGTGGCTGACTAAATACTTTTTTGCCCCACTGTACATACATACAATCGGCTATCAGTACTGGCCTGATAAAAAAACTGATCGGTGCATCCCTAGGGGTTACTTAATGATTTGATGATAAGTATGAAAATGATGTGACTCATGCTATTGCTTATGCCTTTGCAGTTACCAGATCTCAACTCAATTGAACATCTATGGGAGATTTTGGACAGATGTGTCAGAAAGCGGTCTGCACCACCTTCATCAAAACCCCAAATGAGGGAATATCTTTTGGAAGAATGGTGTTCCATCCTTCCAGTAGAGTTGCAGAGACTTGTAGAAACTATGCCAAGGCACATTGAAGTTGTTCTGGCAGCTGGTGGTGGCCCAACACCTTACTGAGACATATTATGTTGTTTTTTCTTTTAATTTGTTACCAATCGGCATTTGTTTGTGTGTGAGAAGGATAAAGACTTACCAAGTGCTAGGGCATTCGGGCTCTTGGAGGAGACAGTAAGGGTGACAATGAGATGAGAGCGTGAGGAGTCTCGGTGGACCAGAGTAGGGCAGCGGACCCTCAGTCTCAGGACAGAGCTGATAAGCTGCATCAAATCTGCGGCACTTCTCACTAACCTGGGAGGTGAACACCGTCACTCAGTCATACTTAAGCTCACACAAATATCACAGGTACAAACTGTCACTATATACAGTTGCCAACCCCGTACTGACACACAAAAATTAAGTACAGCTCTTCAAAAGTTGTATTTTGTTCTACAAATGAGGACACACAAATATTTGAGTTCCAACCACAAAGTTATTCCAATTTAACAAATCACACTATTATAAAAAAAAAAAGTAAACCCACTCATGTAATTAAAATAAACAGAAATGTAAATAACTACACCCAGGGGTGAAGGACCACTCACAAGTAGGAGAGAGAGGGCACCTCGCTGGTCCCTGTGCTGGTAGTGATTACATCTCTCTTGGCACCAAGGGCAACCCCGTCCTCTTCTTTAGCCAGCAGGTCCAACACTTCATTGTTGTACACCTCCACCACAGACACCTCCACCGTGTGACTGTCAACAGGCTTCTCCGATATCAGCCTGTCGCAAACACACATACCGACATACAGTGGGGAGAACAAGTATTTGATACACTGCTGATTTTGCAGGTTTTCCAACTTACTAAGCATGTAGAGGGCTGTAATTTTTTATCATAGGTACACGTCACCTGTGAGAGGCGGAATCTAAAACAAAAATCCAGAAAATCACATTGTATGCTTTTTAAATAATTAATTTGCAGTATTTAATACATCAGAAATGCATAACTTAATATTTGGTACAGAAACCTTTGTTTGCAATTACAGAGATCATATGTTTCCTGTAGATCTTGACCAGGTTTGTACACACTGCAGCAGGGATTTTGGCCCACTCCTCCATACAGACCTTCTCCAGATCCTTCAGGTATCAGGGCTGTCGCTGGGCAATACAAATCAGTTCCCTCCAAAGATTTTTTAATGGGTTCAGGTCTGGAGACTGACTAGGCCACTCCAGGACCTTGAGATGCTTCTTATGGAGCCACTCCTTAGTTGCCCTGGCTGTGTATTTCAGGACGTTGTCATGCTGGAAGACCCAGCCACGACCCATCTTCAATGCTCTTACTGAGGGAAGGAGGTTGTTGGCCAAGATCTCGTGATACATGGACCCATCCATCCTCCCTTCAATACGGTGTAGTCGTCCTGTGTGAGAAGACAATGGAACGTTCACTGAATGACATCTGTGCTGCAATTTTCCATTAAACTTGAACCAACTTCTCCCTCGATTTAACACAGGCTCTACATTATTTGACCACTATACGTAACCATTGATTTCTAACACCCCTTTGCAGAAAAGCATCCCCAAAGAATGATGTTTCCACTTCCATGCTTCATGGTTGGTATGGTGTTCTTGAGGTTGTACTCATCCTTCTTCTTCCTCCAAACACGGCGAGTGGAGTTTAGACCAAAAAGCTCTATTTTTGTCTTATCAGACCACATGACCTTCTCCCATTCCTCCTCTGGATCATCCAGATAGACATTGGTAAACTTCAGACGGGCCTGGACATATGCTGTCTTGAGCAGGGGGACCATGTGTGTGCTGCAGGATTTTAATCCATGACGGCGTAGTGTGTTACTAATGGTTTTCTTTGAGACTGTGGTTCCAGCTCTCTTCAAGTCATTGACCAGGTCCTGCCGTGTAGTTCTGGGCTGATCTCTCACCTTCTTCATGATCACTGATGCCCCACGAGGTGAGATCTTGCATGGAGCCCCAGATCAACGGAGATTGACTGTCATCTTGAACTTCTTCCATTTTCTAATAATTGCGCCAACAGTTGTTGCCTTCTCACCAAGCTGGATGCTATTGTCCTGTAGCCCATCCCAGCCTTGTGCAGGTCTACAATTTTATCCCTGATGTCCTTACACAGCTGTCAAGTCTTGGCCATTGTGTAGAGGTTGGAGTCTGTTGTTTAGTGTGTGGACAGGTGTCTTTTATACAGGTAACGAGTTCAAACAGTTGCAGTTAATACAGGTAATGAGTGGAGAACAGGAGGGCTTCTTAAAGAAAAACGAACAGGTCTGTGAGAGCCGGAATTCTTACTGGTTGGTAGGTGATCAAATACTTGTCATGCAATAAAATGCTAATAAATTATTTATGTGATTTTCCGGATTTTTGTTTTAGATTCCGTCTCTCACAGTTGAAGTATACCTATAGATATTACAGACCTCTACATGCTTTGCAAGTAGGAAAACCTGCAAAATCAGCAGAATATCAATTTCTTGTTCTCCCCACTGTATACATACATGTTACTCTATATGCAAAAGAGCTAGCATGAATCCATGCAATATACACATACAATAAACCCATATGCAGGTGTGACCCCTTCTCTGTATTCCTTATGCACTCTCATTACCCTTTCCTCGTTATAAACCGGTTGTGGAGACATCAAAGATGACCAAAGGCAACAGGATGCACCTGTGCTTGAATTGAGACTCTGAGCAAAGGCTCTGAATACTTGTGTATTAGGGGATAAAAACTAATTGTATACAGTACATGGTTACCCAGGTCACAAAATATAACGTTTCAAATTATATAATATATAAATATATTTTTTAATGTATAACAGTTAACTTACTGCGTGTTGTCATTACGAAATGTCCTACTTCAAATAAATTTAGCTATAGGTCCAAAAAGTAACAAAAACTATCCAATCCAGTAACCATTCAAACATGCCTATATTTAATGTTGTTTGCCAATAATACAAGCCAGTCAACTGCTTGCTTTTTATTTATAATGTTTCCTGCTTTTTAAAAGATATGTTCAGAGCACACAGATGTGCCTGGCACACTGTCACGTCCGTGATGATGTGGGGTTAACGGCCCAGGCGCAGGCAGCGGCAGCAGTCGGTGCTATCTTTATTGTATGAACACAAAGCGACAGAAAACACAGAGTACTGGAGAACAATACTAAATTAAAGAAAACACAACGAAAAAACACTCACCACAGACATCGGGAACAAACGTAGACATGGAACAATGACTGACTAATTACCTAATTGGGACCTGGTGTGAGAAATAATTGGAGACAAGACAAATGAAGCAGACTGGGATGAGTTCATGGCAGTTGGAAAGATGGGAAAAGCGGGAGATGGCGGAGCAGTCCGTCACCTCACCGTCACACACACACAAGTATTTTTTGGCCAGTTGAGCAAGGTGTGGATATTTCAGGCCTGCTTTTTTCACAATTCAAGTGGATAGCTATCTGCTGAGAGTGGTTAACATAGCTGCTTGACATAGCACACCATCTCCTGCATCAGTTGTATTTCATAATTCAGTTTCTTCTTTCCCGCAGATGTACGTGTCTCCAAACAGGTCGCCCTTTGCGGTCAGGGACGTTTTTCTACTTGCTTCTTTACTGTCTGACATGCCATGTTCCTTTGCTAAATCAGTTTCATTTCCAAACCACTGTATCAGTTCTTTTTAAATTTCATCCGGTAACTTATGCTTTTCTTGTTCAGATAATGTAGGCCTATCAATTGGTGAAAACGTGGATCAAAGAATAAGATTTTGTTCAGAAGCATAAATTATGTTTTTCATTGTTCTCTATTGTACCTCAAACTCAATGCGAAGGTATTCTTTCTTTTTTTCACAGATCAGTCATTGATGAATACTGTCATTAATAGCATAATTTCACACTCATTCACACAAAAAAGACACAGAATACAAACAGACAAAGCCAATACTATGTAAGGGGTGTGTTGCCCCTTGCTTTTATATTCAGGAGTTGTGAGGGCTCACACTCCAAGAAAACCATAAAAACAATCGGCACATGGGTTGGTGCTACTGTCTCCAGTGAGTATATATGTTAAATTAACTTCCTGTTTATTAGGAAAGAAATCCTTAACATTTTCCTCAGCTACATTTACATGGTTACATTATCCCTAAAGTTCTTTGTTGTCTCTTCCAAAACATCTTCAGGTGAGTCATGAAGGATTCCGTCTGTTGTTGCAATTTTTAAGATATTTCTTTGTTGACTTCCTTTGTTGAAGACAATTGTAAATTTTTCACAGTTTTCCGGCCAGTTGGTTTTGTTTTTATAATAGGAGAGGTTTGATCGTTTCTAAATTATACATTTATTTTTGTTTCAATTCAAATTAATTTTGTATATTGTCTTGATGGTTTCAACTTCCATCTAAATCAACAATTGGATTCTCTGTCTTTGGTTTATTTTCCATTGCCAGGTATTTTTATTTTATTTGTTGCAAAATTAAGTATTGAGCGGCCTCTAAATGTTCATTTGAATGCATCCCATACCACATAAGGATCTGCTGAGTCAATATTGTCCTTACATTTTTTTAAATACAGTCTCTTTTTCGGGTCACAAATGATTAATCTTTTAAAAGTCTTTGACTGAACTTCTAGTATCCTTGTCCTCTTGGGCATTCAGTCAGAATGAAGTAGATGCCAATCAAATGGTGATCTGGGCACTTTTTGGAACAGCTGAGCATGGAATGGGAGTTCTGTTTTCAGATTTACACAAACAGCTACAATACACATATTTGGTTCCACAACTATTTAAATATCTCCAAAAATGTGGATGAAATATAAAATTTGCATAACACAGGTATAAGTAACTAACAACTTGTTTACATTTTTTAAGCTTCTCCCGGCACTGTTTCTCTGTGTGAATAATATTCAGCTCACATAACTTGCAAGATATTTTCGTGTACAGCTTATCATTACGAATCACCGATTCCAATTCCTACTGGATTCTGATCCTCAGTGTTAACATGCAATAAGGCGGGGATGTGAGGTTCTGTTCCATTTGGTTTTCTGTAAATGTTTGGTTTTTGTTTGTGTTTCCTTATGCAACCTGTCCTTGTCTTGATTGTTTCCACCTGTGCCTTGTTTGCTCCCTCGTTGGATCCCTATTTTGGTTCCTCCTGCTCCAGTCTTTCTTGTTGGTGACTGAATGTCGTCAGTGTTGTTTATGTTCGTTCCTAGTGCCTTGTTAGCTGATACCTGTATCTTCCTTTTGGAGCTTCTTCTGTTTTTCGGTTTATTAGTTACTTTTATCTGCAAGGGTCCTGATTTTCAGCCAATTCATGACAGTGGACCTAGTCTTCGATGGTGTTAATGTGAATGGATAATGCATGTTTTTAGTAAATTCAGGGTATATTCTGTCCCTTTGGTGATTAATGACCATGGTGGACGGGGCTTCCAGATTGATTTGATAGGTGGGTTGGTAATCCGGTTTGCTGGGTGGGACATCCGGTGAGATGTATGGACTTCCTGTATGACGTGTGTTAGGGCAGGACTTCCAGAACAATCCATGCATGTCCGTTGACTTTGTAATTTATGATTGCATTGATGTGTCCATGTTTGATGTTTTACAATGATTGATAAACACACCGGACAAGTGTTATGACAGGTGGGTTATGTTTGATGTTTAACAAATGGATCTTAGCATAATGGAATGTTAAATTCCCAGGCAATAAATATGTTTTAAATCAGCGGCATGTTTTATGTTCAACAACAAAAGGGCGCCAGGTTTCAGGTTTCTATGTTTTTATGCCGGACTCCGACAGCTCAATTCCACCGGCATACCCAACAAGAAACTACACAGGGCTTGACAGGTTTGGTGATCAGCTAGGACCTCTTCATCTGTCATACCTTACAAATGCTGTCAAGGGATATCGCAAAATGGACAAATGCCTTGCACCACAAGTTTTAAAGATCATCAAATCAACATTGGGTATGATTCTGGAAAACGTTGTTGCGGCTATTCTCCACAAAGCATGCATCGGATATGAAGTGGACCACCCAAGCCAGAGAAAACATTCTTGTCTCGATCCACCTGATTATATTTTTGAGACCCATCATGATGATATCACGAAGACAGTTTTAACACCGCGACTGATATGTGTTGGTCAAGGCTTTGAACGCATCAGGGTTTCATGCACCGCTGACTGATGTTCATGTGGCTGCTGAAAACTGTCTGCATGAGCTCAAGTTGGAGCCAAACATCACACACTGTGTGAGAAGAGGGATGAATACATGGATACATTTAATGAGGAAGCTGTATGCGCAGCAGTACGAAAGCAAATAGTCTGTTGTCTAAGGATGGATAACTTCACTTGTCATGTTTACAAGTATCTAAACAAATCCTATGTGAGTTTAGCAATTAACCAATTGATACACAAAGCTATCGAGCGGTATTGATGTTTGTAGACCTTTTAACAACCAAGACCATGTCGGTATAATATCTTTTAATAATCTGAACAGGAATATGGAAACTGTCAGGAATACATCTGATGATTGGCCGCAATTGTTGTCAAACGGTGTTGAATCAAAGGCCCTAAACAACTTCATGTACAAACCGCTTACATTTTCAAATGCTGATAACCAAGACTTTTTGATTTGAAGAATTGTTTAGATTTTCTAATCAGCAGAAATCTGAATGCTTGTGTAACTTTTCAGAATTTCTTGAATGGCGTGGAATTTTCGAAAACTCAAATAAAACAATTTTGCATTCGCTTTACCACACCATTGTGATGAAAAGAGAGCTGAGCGGGAAGGCAAAGCTCTAAATATACTGGTCAATTTTCGTTCCTACCCTCACCTATGGTCATGAAGGCTGGGTCATGACCGAAAGAACTAAATTGCAGGTACAAGCGGTTGAAATGAGTTCTCAGAAGGGTGGCTGGTATCTCCCTTAGAGATAGGGTGAGAAGCTCAGTCATCCATGAGGAACTTGGAGTAGAGCCGCTGCTCCTTTGCATTGAAATGAGCCAGTTGAGGTGTTTCGGGCATCTGGTAAGGAGGTGTCCCAGGCATGTCCAGCTGGGAGGAGATCTCGGGGTAGGCCTAGGACTAGGTGGAGAGATTATATTTTGACACTGGCCTGGGAATGCCTCAGGATCCCCAAGTCAGAGCTGGCAAATGTAGCTTGGGTAAGGGAAGTTTGGGCTCCCCTGCTGGAACAGCTGCCCCTGCGACCCGACAATGGATAAGCAGATGAAGATGATGATGAAATAAAACAATGTTAAACATGTATTACTTCTCATTATTGCCCAAGTGCTCTATAATGTCTGAACAGGTTATGAAAAGTATTTACTACGACCCGGCAAACCCTTGTGCTTATGTGGGTAGAGAGGAATTGAAAAGAGCATACTTGGAGAAATCTGGGGAGATCCTCAAAAATGGCTAGGCAGATGACTGGCTACTCACCGAGGATACATACACGCTACACAGGCCTGTAGCTATACATTTTCAAAGAAACAGTTATTGTTCATGTTATAAAATCACAATTTCAGCTGGATTTGGTTGACATGAGTGCTTATAGTGTGGAAAACGTTAACATGAAATGTATCTTGTTATTTGCAAGCAAATACGCATGGATTCGTCTGCTGA
Source organism: Esox niger (assembly GCA_016801105.1). Taxonomy (NCBI): domain Eukaryota; kingdom Metazoa; phylum Chordata; class Actinopteri; order Esociformes; family Esocidae; genus Esox; species Esox niger. The sequence continues at coordinate 11,081 of JACXGJ010008961.1, forward strand.
AAAATAAAAGCACTATCGAGGTAAAGCGAGCATTTGAAGACCTATAAAAAGTCCAAACGGACAAGGGGAGAGAGTTATTGAATTCACATTTTGAAATGTTAATAAAGAAGTACAACATTAATCACTTTGTTAAGGAAATTATGTCAAAGCGAGTATCATTGACAGATTTAATAAAACAAATCACTAATGTGGAGGTTTCTCACAGTTGCCAACACTTATCGCTATGTTAAGGTTATTCAAGATTTTGTTCATGATTACAACCATAGCTACCATTGGTCTATTAAGATGAACATTTTTGACTACTTCTCAAGAACCTGTATGGTACAACACTAATGACAAATGGTAATCAAAGTTACAAGTTTCGGGTTAGGGATAATTTGAGAGGCGTGTTTACAAAAGGCTATGAAAAAGGGTAAACAGATAAATATTTTACAATAACAGAATACATTCCGTGGGTACCTCCTGTATATAGAATAAAATATTATGTTTTATGAACAGGAATAACTGAAAATAATCATGACTAGAATAAAACGTTTAAAGTGGAAGCAGTTCTCGATGAGAAAGTACAGAAAGGGAAGAGCATGATACATGTGAAATGGCTTGGTTGGCCTGAGAAATTCAACAGCTGGATAACATCAGCACAAGTCCTTGACCTGGAAACTGGATAAAACTCCAGGATTTTACATTGATTGCCATCAGCATGGGTGACGGAGGTTTCTACAAAAGGCTGCCCAGTAACTCAGCGAGACATGTCTATCCAAACAATTCGAGTTCAAGCTCTACCACAAAATTTGCCAAAGGTATAGATTTGTAAGGTGATTGGGACGTGTCTTTGATAAATTCCAATACCTGCATACGTGGAAGACTTTTACATGGGGCGAAAATGCATTTGAACTGCATGACTCAAACCACGATAAAACTTGAAAGTATGAACTCAACACCGGTTATTATAACAGCATAGGAAAACTAGTGGCAGAGATCAACATTTATAGAAAACCACATGGTGTATTGGTGTGGTATGATGAATCTTGCCGGAGCACGTGTTGGGGTAATCAACTACCCGATAGCCACCCTATTTTCACAAGTGGATGTCTCCTTGGGTCACCGTTTAGTTAGCCAGAGGAGCAGCACATATCCCTACTGAGCCGTTATAGAGAGCATTCTGAATTATGGGTGAGATACATTAAAACACAGTTTTCAGCTGGTTTGTTTTACATGGACGCCGCAAGTCACATGGATGTTATGGACCCAGCAGGCGAGGATGATGGTCTCACGAAAAGGGCTGCCTATTCAGCGAATAGTACAACATTTGAAATGATCGTGCCCTTACATAGTGATATCTTCTTTCAAGAGAAACCCATGTCAAACGGTGTTGACATAAAAGTTAGGATGGTCCACGGTAAAGACATGTTCTGTCTTATGGGGGCATGGGATGTACGTTACCGTTTGCATATATTATGAGCGTCAGCTGTGAAACTTGGACATGCTCAAGCACTACTCTCAACCACTGCCAGGTACCCTAGTGAAAGAGTGTATGAAGCGAGGGGGTCACATTTGCAACCAAGAAAAGCTATTTTTAGGACCTCTGCCAAAATGTATTGTCGTTGGATTGGTGGACAGTGACAGTTGTACAGGAAGTTACACAAAAATGTTATTTAATTTCAAACATTATGCTTTGGAGTTTATGGCAATGTATGTAGACAGTCAGCAATTTCCTAGCAAACCAAATTACACAACAGGGTCAGCAGTGTGTGAATTTTACCAATTGGCGTTAGCTTCAGGAAAACACCTAAAAGACCAAGCCTTGGCTAATGACAGGTCTGACTTGGCTATACCCTTTATGCATTCAACTGCACGCCAGATGAGGAATGCGGTCAGCACCTATCCTTGTTCAAGTCAGGGAATGTACGTCATCAGATGAGGTTCAGACAACCACTGCCCCACACAATTAATTTGGTTGTTCATTACATTTTTGACTCCATTATCGAAATGTCAAACCGGCAACAAGTAATGGTTGACTATTAGGAAAATGGTGTGGAAATGAATACCGCAGATTTGACAGGTGTGGTGAACCAATTTTCATGTAGGACAAATTTCTATGGTGTGCTGGTATGCGACCAACTGTCTAGTGGACCAGTCTGAGATGATTTCAACCACATGTGGACAACATTGTGTTCTTTAGCTATCTAATGACAAGAGGTCAGAGTTATAAAGATGCTATGTCGTTTTATATTGATGATTTACGAGAAAATTCTGCGCTAGTCTCAAAGTTTCTAGCTAAGATGTACCAGAGTAAGCGTGATAAGCAAATGTTTAATTGCATACAACATGCTCGATCTTGTGAATTGTTTAATTTGTGTCATGGTTGTTGAAGAAATAGAAAAGTAAATAATGTGTATGTCAACTTTATTATTCGAAAATAAAACCATTCATAAAACCACATCAATGTTTACATAGTATTTTTTTTACAGCCATTATTAAAGGTAAAACATACACTTTGACAATGAATCACAAATGATTAAAAAAGCATAAAACAAAAACATTAAAATCGAAAATTGTTAGGTCTGTGGTATGGGGTACAAAGATACTTTGGTTGGTTGATTTTTGTATATACAAATTGATTTTATGCCTTACAAGCTCGATTGGAATAGTTGTAAAAGGCATTTTGAGAAATGCCATGGCCTCTAAAAACACCCCCCACCCCAACGGCCTTCTAGCGTCATCAATTTTATCGGTTGTTGTCACGCTTTAAACCAGATCAAACTGGTGCGAACCCTTGATTATCTCTCCTTGGAAAATGAATTCATTTGAAGTCCATGAAGTCATGTCTTTAGACCTGTGCAATCTATTAAGAATATATTCAACATTCTTCCTACAGGCACGTTATCCAAAATTTCATCAACAAGGTTAACATTTCAGTTAAGTTTGCTTAGTCTCAGTCATGTTTACTACAGTCTCAGACCCAGGTAGACTTAAAGTCAGTGTATTTGTGTTAAGCTGCCGTCTCACAACTATCAAAAATATTTGTAAAATGGCAGAGTATCTTTTAGCTTTCTCGTGTAAATCCATATCAAGCTTCAACAGAATATTGCAAATCGATGAGTCCAAATCATAATTTAAAGGTTGTATTTCTGAATCGGTAGCACATTATCATCACACAGCAAGGTTGGTAGACTATAAAAGTAATATCCCTCACCTTCAACATTTCGTCATACAGCGGTTGCCAACATGAATAAACCCAGACGATATACTGAATTTCTTTGGAGAATATGTCAGCCTTATCCAACAGCATCTTCACAAAATATGTTTTGCCTGAGTTACTGGTGTAGAATATTGATATATTATATAGTTATTCCTTATTTTAAACTCAAGAAAAACAGAAATGCTCGTTTTAGGACCCTAGAAACAAAGACTCTTATTAGCAGATCTCACTGTGAACCTCGACGGCGGCATGGTTGTATCCCAAAAAACAGTAAGAAATCTCGGCGTAACCCTCGACCCTGACCTCTCCTTTGACGAACATATAAAATATATCTCAAGAGTTGCTTATTTTCATCTTCGAAACTTTGCAAAAATTAGGAACTTTCTATCAAAAACTGATTCGGAAAAACGAATCCATGCTTTCGTTACATCAAGATTAGATTACTGCAATGCTCTTTTTTCTGGCTACCCTGATAAATCAATAAATAAACTTAAATTAGTGCTGCACACTCCCAAATAGAACAAAATAATTTGAACACATTACTCCAGTACTAGCTTCTTCACATTGGCTGCCTGTTAGGGTTAGGGCTGATTTTAAGGATTTATTGTTAACCTATAAATCAATTCATGGACTTGCTCCTACTTACCTCGCTGAAATGATCCAGCCATACATACCTACACGTAAAATTTCTAAAACAGCCGGAGGCAGGGCTTTCTCTTATAGAACTCCATTTCTTTGGAATGACTTGCCAATCAAAATTAGAAATGCAGACTCAGTGCAAACCTTGAAGCATTTACTAAAGACTAATCTCTTCAGCCTGGTCTATGATTAAGTGTAGTCTGGCCCAGGGGCGTGAAGGTGACCAGAAAGGCCTGATACTGTCCACCCTTGCTGTCTTGCCTGGTGGGCTCTCATCGCCACTGGGATGCCCTCCCTCCAATGCCATTCGGGGGCGGAGTCACTGGCTTGTTGTTGTCTCTCTGTTGCACACTTGTGCAATTGGGCTGTGCCCTGCTGGCAATACTCGGCCCTCATTCAGGATAGTTGCGGTTGGTGGGCGTCCCTTTGGTTGATGCTTTGCAATGTGGGTGGATTGATTTCCTGCCTGTTGGGCCCTGTCGGGGCCTCCTCTGGATAGGGCCACAGTGTCACTGGACCCCCCTGTCTCAGCACCAATGTCTTACGCTGCTATATTATTGTGCTTGGGGTGTAGGGTCTTAATTTTCCCTGTTTTCTGTCGTTTAAAACTTAGGAGGACATGAGGTCTGGACCCACATCTGGGGAGTGCCAGGCTTGGCTCCTTGCGGTCCCTGTCCAGAGTCCTCCTGGTTGTGTTGCGTATCGGGACGATACCTGACGATTTCAGCTGCCACTCTGCTGATCCCCCCGTCCTTGTCCCTCCGGTTTTGCCTCCAATCTGGACTAGGTTTAAATAGACTCTGGGCTTAGCCCACATGCATTGAACTATTAAAATTTTGACTCTTAAAATGTTCACCCGGCACAACCAGAAGAGGACTGGTCACCCCTCGGAGCCTGGTTCCTCTCTAGGTTTCTTCCTAAATTTGGCCCTCTTAGGGAGTTTTTCCTAGCCACTGAAGTTCATCACTATTGGTGTTTGCTCCCTGGGGTTTAAGGCCGGGTGTTTTTGTGAAAGCACTTTGTGACAACTGCTGACGTAAAAAGGGCTTTATAAAATAAATTTAATTGATTGATTGATTATTTCATTAGAAGGATTTTGTACTCTGTATGCTTGATCAATTACATATACTGGAAAACATATCTCTGTCTCCAAACTGAGGTCAGTGTCTTGTGTTCAGGGGCAGGGATGAATGGAATGTCGGCTGAGCAGGGCCTTGGCTCCTTTTAGCAGGTAGAGAAACAGGCCTCTGCCTGTGCCATAAAACCGCCATAAGAAAATGTTTCCTAGGAGGAAGCACTTTAACAACAAGGGGTTCTTATTATTTACAACCTACAGGTGAACAGAGCTCTATTCCTTATTCGGAAGAGCCTAATTAACTAAAGTCCCCATATAGTAACTGTCCAGACGGATATTTCTCAGCCTTTGACCGGGTTGTCGGGGCAACCGACATTCTATGATTTCCTGTGCCTACTGGAGCCATCTGAGTGCAACCTTGCGTATTTAGACTACCCCGTATCGGCGACTATCCCTTATATGTACATTCTGTAAATGCTAATTCCGTCATCTATACTGTTGGAAGAGAATACAAAATTGAACCCTCTATTATGACATTACTCTGTTGGTCTTTGTACTCATCCTCTGTCATGTTGTGACAATTGTTCCCGTGGATCCACGTAATGAAACTTGAAATAATCAGCTGTTATACAAAGTTTTAATATTTTAATAAATCGCGAACATTTCCCATCTTCCACACTGGGGCCACTAATGACACAGTTGAATGGGTGTTGAAGTCACGTGTCAAAACCCCTGTCCATCCTAGAATGTGATTTACACTGAACCAAAATATAAACGCAACACTTGTTTTTGCCCCCATTCATCATGAGCTGATCTCAAAGATCTAAGACTTTCTCTATGTACACAAAAGGCCAATTTCTCTCAAATATTGGTCACAAATCTGTCTAAATTTGTGTTAGTGAGCATTTCTCCTTTGCCGAGATAATCCATCCAATTTACAGGTGTGGCATATCAAGATGCTGATCAGACAGCATGAGTATTGCACAGGTGTGCCTTAGGCTCTAAACTCTATGTTAATTGACAGTATTTCTTCAGATTACACCTGCTAACTCAACGACCCACACCTTTGTAGTGCTTCAAGCATTTATGCTGTCTATCACATAAATCAGAATAACATATCCGCTTACAGTTCGGGCTTTGTGTTACGGGATTGGTTATGAGAATTTTCATGAAGACATACACTACAGCTATGTTTACAGCCACGATCACCACGGGTGTTAAAACCTGTATAACACCACTCACAAAAAAATAACACACCCAGAAAACCCTTCAGATTCATGATGTCATAGAAATTGTAATCGTATAAGTACATAAAGACAGTCCTAGTTTCCAAGTTCTTAAAGACAACCTAAACCACCCCCAGTATGTAGCTCACAACCCCTAACCAGGGCCTCAGCATGTGTACTGTTGGTTCAAAATACCCATCAAACAAATGGAAAAACATGTAGAATCATTATGCACAGCCACATATAAATGCCTTCTTTTTAACTGATAATCTGCTCTATTGAGCTTTATGTCGCAGTGCACCACCCTCACGGTTGTTGACAATTCGTACCACCATTTCTAGTGATTCATCAATCATAATCTCAGCATCACTCTGCATCACTTCAAGTAAATTACCAAACATGTGTTCATTATATTAATCTGCTCTCATGGTCACATGTACGGGGGATATCATAGATTCACCAATCAACTCAATCTGCAGACGATCACCAGGCCCATGTACAAAGTCTGAAGCTCTAACAATAATAGTATCCAAGCCTGCCATAATGATTGCATAGAATGTGCCAAAATCCCCAACTTCACCAGTATTTTGGAAATGTATCAACTGCCGTAATTCAAACGCATTACGTTGTATAACTCTAACATAGCCATCGTTACAATGACTTTGTATCAGAGATCTCAGAGGAGAGTCAACTAGATTATGTGAAAAATGTGGGCTACTAAGCACTGTTAACAAGCCTTGCATCTGAGGTTTATTGTCTGTATCACTGTGTAACAAAGTAATGGCCGGTTCATTAGTATTTTGGGGTGTGGTCTGATTATGTGGAGATTTTTGTTGTGTCGGGTCTGTTGTGTCTGGTCAATTGTTAGCACTATCTTTTGCCATTTCTGTAGTTTAACGTGTAAATAATGATCCACTTACAGGTTAAAATATTATTCTAACTTAATCATACATCACAGTTTTGATGTATTACCTTCAGCTTTCAAGCATGAAAGAAACCAATGAAAAAGAAACCCCCTGACGCTGTGCAGCCACAAGTTGGGGTGTCTGTAACTGAAGCCATTAAGGTGACGTACTTAGTAGCATCACAGGGGGTACGCAATCTGTTGATTGGTAAATAGATTACAAAGGTTCAGCTGTATGCATATTGTCATAATGTTAATAACATTTTAGTACAAACTGAAAATGTCTGTAAATTATTAGACTTACATAAAAAGTATCTGTTCAGGTTGTATAAGATCACAACCGCCCAGTCCAACCGGCTGGTCACTTGGTCTGAAATAAACACAAATATGGTTAACAAGCGTATACAGGTATTTAAAGCTGATTAATAATAATGTAAAACGTCTATGTCCAAAAATGTGTGTTCCAAACACGGCGTTTAAGTACATTCATACTAAACCAGAGATATAAAACAGACAATATGAAAGACAGATAAAAGCTTATATTGCACCAACATTTAATTGTTCAAATGTGTCGTTTTTTAGCGTTTATAACCACAACAATTTTTTATTTATTTAATTAAAATAAAGTGTACTTACAATGTAAATATCCTACTCCGTGCTGGAACAACTGTCTTCTGTGGATGCTGCAGATTTAATATTGTCTTTACATCACAGCTGGGGTGCCTCCAGCAGGTCAAGCCTCTTAACTTTGTCATTGGGTACGTCATCGTTCTTCACATTAGATTGAAATTGTGTATAAAGCTTAACTAGCTAGTTCAGATAGTAGTTGATATTTGACAACCAAATATATTGATACTTCCTGTCCGGTAGAAACGCAGTTCTCGTTATTTATGACATCACGTCATTTTTTATGTATTGAAGTCAAACTCCTCCACTTACATATAAACGCTGGCAATTGTCACCATATCGCCATTAATCTCTTCAACATTTAACAAACACAAGTCCATGACAAAGCAATCCAAAATTGGATTTCACAAGTTGCTTCAAGTCATTACAAAAATGCAACCCATTTTACCCGAAAGGCCCAGCATACACTAATACAGACAGGTATTCTGAAACTCTACAATTTGTAACCATCGTTGCCAGTTAAACATTGAGTGTGTGGACAGGTGTCTTTTATACAGGTAACGAGTTCAGACAGTTGCAGTTAATACAGGTAACGTGTGGAGAACAGGAGGGCTTTTTAAAGAAAAACGAACAGGTCTGTGAGAGCCAGAAATCTTACTGGTTGGTAGGTGATCAAATACTTATGTCATGCAATAAAATGCAAATTAATTATTTAAAAAATATACAATGTGATTTTCTGGATTTTTGTTTTAGATTCCGTCTCTCACAGTTGAAGTGTACCTATGGTAAAAAATACAGACCTCAAATGTTTTGTAAGTAGGAAAACCTGCAAAATCAGCAGTGTGTCAAATACTTGTTCTCCCCACTGTATGTACCAAAATCATAGATTTTATTTTTAACAATAATTTAAACCCAACCACGATACAATCAACCTAGTCATAATGTGAGGTCGACCCAGACACTGTTTATTCCTTCACCATAATAGCATTGCTTATGCGGTGTTTGTTTACTGTAGTGCTTTGGTGGATTACAAACTGGGAAACACGGGATGATTTTCAACCTGCATGTACTACAGTTTGTACCAGTGGTTAATTAAGGACAATTACTATGGGCAGATCTGATCTTAAGGCCCATCTCTAGTTAAAAAAAAGAATTGCCTGATACCCCAAAATCGTATGTCCCGACACATTCTTTCTATCATCCTGCATGTAATTCTGTGCTTGTGGAAAAACACCATGCTACACTTAGATTGTAAATCATGTAAGGTTAACAACCACCGGTTCTACATCTGTTGAAACACTTAGAACCTGTGGCACTTAGAACCTGTGGCAGAACATCAAACATAATGCAGCTGATATAACACTTGTCTGGGGAGTTTATCAAACATGGACACATCAATGCAATCATATTACAAAGTCACCATACATGCATATGTCCTTATGGAAGTCCCACCCTAACACACGTCATACAGAAAGTTAGGTTGCTGTCTAAAGATGGTGTCTGTCTGCTACACATGAAAAACAAGTGCACACTAAGCTGCCTGGTCACTTAAATAATCCACCCAAGTGCACCCTTTTGTATCACACCTCTAAATACAAGACAAATCATACGGTATTGAGATCAAACACACGCTTAAATTAGTACAGAGTTCAAATTAAATTAGGAGCTCCAAGGAATGTTGAAGGAGCATTTAACTACATGCACCAAATTTTGAAATGCTTCAGAAGGCAATATCTGGGTAATCAGAGTTGGGAGCTTTTTAAATGTTATGTTAGTGTAAAACAAAATTATTTAACCCAACCCTATAAATATATAGCTAGGACATTATTTCTTGACCAAGGTTACCACGAAATAATGCATACATTAAATGTCTCTGGATATTTATTATAAAACTGTATATCAAAAGCCTTTGTACAATTGCCCATTGCAATTAACCCGTAGGCTGTGTCTTTTTGCTGTTTGCTTTCGTGGCAATTCCATCTGTCTTTCAATTTCTTTTCCATAATATGTTCCTTTGTTTTTTGTAAGCATAATAAACTCCTTTAATAACTTATTTAACTTTACTCTGCTGAGGACATTTTAAAATTGAATTGACATTGAAAACTTCTGTGCGACTACTTGACCAATCAGAAATGTTCAGCACTGTAAGCCCAACCCCAAAGTTCAGGTACTATAGGAAAGTCCTACCCCTCAAACAGGAACTGTTTTGGGGGTATAATGTAGTCCCTGGTTCTAGACATTGGTTCCTGCAGTGGAAATGCAGTGAGTTATTTGAAAGGTCCCTAGTTACTGGATAAAATCCCTGAGGTGAAAAAACAGCTACAGATAATAGTTTTTTCATAAAGTTTATCAAATCACTTTAAGTGGTATAGATTAATATAACTCTGATGCTGCACTTGTGCTAATTTGACCCTGCTCCCTGTCACATCCTGACAATGAATCCCACTCATTTGAAGCACGGACGCTAGTTTGTTGTTTTTGCCCTCACCTGTTTTCCCTACCACTGTCCCTTTTTCAGTTCCTCCATCTCTAGTGTATCTTGTCGGTCATTGTTTTTAACATAGTTCTGTTCTGTTTTTGTCATGGTTCTTTTCATAGAAGGTCCTCCCTTCACCTGTGTCCTGCCTCTAACAAGCAACTTTACACTCCCAGCAACAGACAGTTACGTGCTTAGAAATCACTTTGATTTATAAACTTAGACAAATCTCTTTTAATTCAACCATTGGGAATAAATGCCTAAACTTAACCATAAAGACTAAACATTTCAAAAACAGGACAGAATATTATTTTGCCACACATTAGACCCTTCATTTGCCTTTGTTCTCGCTCACCTAAAAAGTTCAGTGGCTGCTTTGGGGATGAGGCCATGCTGGGCCTCCCTCTGGGGTCCAGAGGGATCCTCAGCCTGCGAGCCGATCATGGTGTGTGTCTTGCCGCTGCCTGTCTGTCCATATGCCATGATGCACACGTTATACCTGAGCAAAGAATAGTACAATTAGGTCTCTGAAATCATTTGTTGTTTGGAATAGTGTTTCTTTTGACTCACATGTTTAATATTCAGATGCCGTCTGCCTTGATTTGACTAATTCGGCTTGTCTTAGGTTTCTCATTCGCATTGTCTCTTGTCATCAAAGCATTTGATCACTACAGAAATCCTTTTTTCTTTCAGCTTTAACCTGTATTGTATATTGTTAACATACCTTATGGAGAGGCATGCGTTGATCGCTTTTTTAACTTCTGAAATGATGTGAGCCAGGCAACAGCATCGAACAGTGTGTGCGATTTGTGTCTCCCTTAAGCGGTATATAACTCACCCGTCGAGCAATGAGGTGAGGAGGGGCTTTACATCCTCAAATACTGCATCCTGTGAATCTTCAGGACCATGCACCCTGTCAATCACATCATCATAGAAACACATGCACTAAGTAATGCTGACAGAAATTAAACACAGGATAACATCAATGCCCTGAACAAATTTTAGTGACATTGTTATTATATTTATATTATTACATATATAATACCTCTCAAACTCAAACATCTTATTCACTCCTGGGTTCCCCAGTCTAGTACAATTCACAATAACCGTGTCCTGGAAAACAGACAAAACAAAAGGCATGAAATGGGTGAGGCTGGCAAATTCAGGGCTGTCACATTTATCCCAATCCTACGCAAAACAATACATCACACCAGATGAATCCACGCATACTTACATCATTAACTACCTGAACCACCTCTTCTGTTATAATTTGCCTAAACAGAAAACATGACTTTAATATCAGTGTACACCTTGAATTTGTTGTTACAATTAGAATGTGAAAAGCAAATCAGAATCCTTTTATATTTTTACAGTACACCTATAAAATGGATGATCTAACTGGCTTTTTACCCTAATGTTGATCCCTGGCCAACATCAAAGGGAAGGACTGGACGCACTCTGCAGTGGACTCTGATGTTTCCCCGCAGCTCCTAAGGAGCAACAATGGGAGAAATTGACAGAGACAGAAAGAAAAAGGAGAATGGGGAAGTCATATTAAAATGTAGTCATGATCAGAGGTGTAAAAATTACAAAGTAAAAAGTACTCAACTGGGTTCAGCTGAGTACTCCACATTAGGAAAATATCTAATTAAGATCTAAGTAACCAGGTTAAGATAATTCAAAACCAGTGATCAATTAAATAAAAAGAAAGTGTAAAGTGTAAACTTAAGGTCACTGGTTAGTTATGAACTCTGTTTACATGATAATTTAGCTCTTCCTTAGGTACTTCACAAAACTGGTGAGCACAGCCGAGTACTTCTACTTTGTATTTTTTACACCCCTGGTCATGATCCTCACCACCAAGGTATTGTGAAGTATTTTCCTCCTCTCCCTCTCAGTCCTGCTCCGCTCCTTCTCCTCCTGTAGAGAGTGCTCTAGAGCCTCCATCTGAGCCTGCAAATCTAAAGACAGATTCAGAAAATATTTTATAAAAGGCTGGTTTAAACCCTGAAAGCTGACTGACTGAAAGCTGTGATATTCCAAAAGGTATACCGTGGGTATGACTCTTTAAACATTTTGATTTGTCTGTTTAACTGCATTGGTAACCAGTTCAAAATAGCAATAAAGCACCTTGGAGGTTTGTGGTATGTTGCTCAGACACAGCATCTAAGGACTGTATTCAGGTCTTAGCCATGGTAAACTCGTCACATAAAACACTACCTTCTTATGCTTGATTGCTTAATTAACCTCTTAAGTAATGTCTCATAGGTAAGACAACACATTTTCTTATTATGTCCATGGGGTTTTAAGTTGTTTTTTCACTGTCTGTCTGACTCTTTTGAATGGGCTTATATAAAGGCATTCATGTATTGCAGTTTTCTATCAGAGTAAGAAATTCTGAAAATGGCAGAAGACCCATTTATGTCAACCAAAAACAAGTATCCATCTTCGGAAAGAAAAACTACATATGCCTTTGCTCAGAGCAGTTGCAGCTGTTTTCTGAATGATGTCATCACACTAAATGTAAAGATATGATCCAACCATTAGAGTGCTGCTCAGTAGTCTCTATAAAACAGTGTGGTTTTGGGTTTGTTACAGAATGCCACACAAGCTTATCTATTAATATAAATATAAGCAGAGTACTGTTGCTGTGTAAAACAAGGCACAAAGAAGCCCACTACACATTGTGGATACAGCACAGTTTTCATAAATCCTATATGGACTACATGTTTAGCGAAGTTAATGGTTGAAATACTATATCAATCAGAATATAAATCAATCAGGTTTTTTACTGGGAAACTATTGCTATTATTGCTACAACAACAGCAGTTATAATGATATTGTCAAGTCCATGGGTGCTAAACGGAGTTGTGCTGCGCTGTATGTTGATTTATCCAAATATTTTAACGAAAAGTAAATTTTGTTGAGAAAGTAGAAACAAATGCATTGAAGGGGTTTAAAGATCATCTCAGTGTCAGAATCTCACGCTGTAATGATAGCCTTTGATTTTGCTCCGTTTTAAAGGGTTTGTTTGGCCCAGATTCATATTTGTTTAAAGTCTTTCCCGGAGTTGAATAATTGATTGTTTCCAAAAATCAAACATGTGTCTTCAGGAACATCTCAGGGTAATTGGACTTTTACCCAAATATGAATTTGGACCAAACTATCCCTTTAAAAAAAAGCTAAATCTAAATTTTAAACTCTAGAATGCCTTAAACCAATGCTCTCTTTGTTTTGTTTGAAGTGGACATTTGAGAATACTATTGCATTTTGAAAAGTAAGCCCTACAGCCTAAGGGTTTTGTGTTTAATTAATAATGCCATTTTCTTTTGGGTCAGGTAAATGGACAGTAACACCCAAAAGGTTGGACACACACACTTGGGCACACTTACACTTTCACTTGAATGTGAGTTTGCAAACCTTTGACTGGTACTGTATATGCTACAGGCTTTTGCCAGGCACAACAGTGAGCCAGGTTTAAAGAAGTGACGTAGCATAAATTCCTCAAACCCCAGAGAGAGCTTTTCACCATGGTGACCAGGTGGCCAAGAGGACAGATCACACAATCTTGCCGTTCCTGATTGACAGTCTTTATTGAAGACAGTGTGGGGGAGGGTTTGGAGAGGGAGGGGATAATCCCAAAGGCAACCAGCCTCTTAGCTAAGGCTTACAGGAACAGCAGATAGACATTCTTGGGAATAGGGGAAAGAGAGATACAGAGAGAGAAAATGCAGAGCTGCGCAAGACAAGGTGAAAGACTGAGAGAAACAGAAAGATGTACAGGTGCTGGTCATATAATTAGAATATCATCAAAAAGTTTATTTATTTCAGTAATTCCATTCAAAAAGTGATACTTGTATAATGTATACAGTCATTCCACACATATATTTCAAGAGTTCATTCCTTTCAATTTTGATGATTATAACTAATAACTAATGAAAACCCCAAAATCACTATCTCAGAAAATTTGAATATTGTGAAACAGTTCAATACTGAAGACACCTGGTGCCACACTCTAATCAGCTAATTAACTCAAAACACCTGCAAAGGCCTTTAAATTGTCTCTCAGTCTAGTTCTGTAGGCTACACAATCATGGGGAAGACTGCTGACTTGACAGCTGTCCAAAAGACGACCATTGACACCTTGCACAAGGAGGGCAAGACACATTGCAAAAGAGGCCGGCTGATCACAGAGCTCTGTGTCCAAGCACATTAATAGAGAGGCAAAGGGAAGGAAAATATGTTGTAGAAAAAAGTGTACAAGCAATAGGGATAACCGCACCCTGGAGAGGATTGTGAAACAAAAC
>JACXGJ010008962.1:0-25526 GCA_016801105.1 Esox niger
AGAGGAAGGGAAGGACATGTTATATAATATCAGTGCATGGAAAGTTATCTAACTGATTGCAAACATTAACTTCCATCACTTATTGCACAATGTTTCCTGGAATACACAGATACAGACACAAACCATGTAATACTTAATCCATCCCCTTTTTAAAGGAATTGAGCTGTAAAGATAGTATAGTTGGCTGACCGAGCAATTTGTTGGCTCATGGATTCAAACCTGCCGCCTTCACAGTCCATTTCTGGAATCACTACAATATTTTGAAATTGAAAAATAAATTTATTCTGAAACATGTGATTTTGATTGACAAACTATTTACTGCATAATGCACAGATACATGTTCCTTATTTATTGTATTTGTGTCACTCGTGGTAGATTTCTTTCTTCCATCTAATGGAAAGTGATAGATTATCATGTGGGTATACAATAACCTGCATAACTACAACATGCTTGGTTCCATAGAGATCACTTTCTCGGCATAAAAAGGTAATATCTCACCTCTGTTTTTTAAATGACAGGATAAAAAACCTAAAGTTCCACTTTTTTAAACCAACACTGGCTGCCATGGGTTCATTTTAAACGCAGCTACAGTTTTTATGGTGTGTCTCTGTAGATCACTGAATGAGACAATCCCTTTTTTATTGTAATTATATACTTCTGCTTATAACTCTTCACTGATAGTCTTGATCAAGTAAAGGTGTGTGTTTTGACCAGTTTGGTGAGCTTTGCCTTTATTTTCATTGCAGATGATTTTGGACAGCGTGCCCTTGTGGGGAAGGTTTGCATGGACAAAAACAGCTCCCTCCCAGGTTACAAAGAGACGTCAGATGAGTCCCAACAGGAAACCACCAGGTACATGTTAGATGAGAATAAGGCTGTGCAAGACAATCCAGACCTGGAGCTTTGACCATGAACGGTTCACCACAATGACGTTTTCTTATTCCATGACTCAAGACCACAGTCACATGGAAAATAATCCACCCTGTTCTATTTTAATGTTATTTAGATGAATGTTGGGTTTATGGCATAATAGATACTATTTGAAACACTGATGAGCAAACCTTACCTCACACATACAGTATGAACTAAAACATCACTTGTTTGCCTAGATTTGTTTAATTTCCTGAGATAAATTGTGCAGTGCTCTAAGAAGTTATAATGCATTATAGCTGCGTCACTGTGGCCACGGGTTTATATCCTTGTTGAGGCAGACCAACAGTTGGTATGACATAGAGAAATGCTAAAAACAGACTAAAACAGAACAGCGTTATGCCGGAACAAACCCAAACAACACATGATGAAAGAAGGAACTTAAATAGGGACAGAGGTGAGGAACTCAGATGAGGGCAATAACAAAACTGACCAGGTGTCTGTGCACCAAATGAGAGAGTTGGATCTCACTCTCCAGCAGCATGTGTGCTGGACAAGAAGAAGTGTGGTAATCAGTGGAACGTCTTGTGTGAAGAAGTGTGGTAATCAGTGGAACATCTTGTGTGAAGGAGAAGTGTGGTAATCAGTGGAACATCTTGTGTGAAGGAAAAGCGTGGTAATCAGTGGAACATCTTGTGTGACGGAGAAGTGTGGTAATCAGTGGAACATCTTGTGTGAAGAAGTGTGGTAATCAGTGGAACATCTTGTGTGAAGTGTGGTACTCAGTGGAACATCATGTGAAGAAGTGTGGTAATCAGTGGAACATCTTGTGTGAAGTGTGGTAATCAGTGGAACATCTTGTGAGAAGAAGTGTGGTAATCAGTGGAACATTTTGTGTGAAGGAGAAGTGTGGTAATCAGTGGAACATTTTGTGTGAAGGAGAAGTGTGGTAATCAGTGGAACATCTTGTGTGAAGGAGAAGTGTGGTAATCAGTGGAACATCTTGTGTGAAGAAGTGTGGTGATCAGTGGAACGTCTTGTGTGAAGGAGAAGTGTGTTAAATATTGGAACATCTTGTTTGAAGAAGTGTGTTCAATATTGGAACATCTTGTTTGAAGAAGTGTGGTAATCAGTGGAACATCTTGTGTGAAGAAGTGTGGTGATCATTGGAACATCTTGTGTGAAGGAGAAGTGTGGTGATCATTGGAACATCTTGTGTGAAGTGTGGTGATCATTGGAACATCTTGGCTTGTGTTTGTGTAGAATTGTGACATTAGTGTTGCTTGTGTGACCTGCAGTATGAGGGATGCTTTGAAATGAAGTAATTTCTGAAACACTGTAGTCACTTCAGAATAAGGAACATATTTTAATGTGCTGTGTCCTTACTAAGACAGCTTACTAACAGTCTGTTTCTTATCTTCATAAACTGTATGGCATGGTATATTTAACAACTTGATCAGTAACACATTGAATAGGAAAATACTTACTTTGTTTGTAATATATGGTTATTTCGACACAAGCAAGACTGTATTTACTTATATACAAACACATTAACCTCTAATTTATGGCTAATATGTATTCCTTCAAATCAAGCTTTACTCATATCCTGCCCCAACATGCATTTGGTTGCTTTCACCTGAGACCAAACTG
The DNA here is from genome assembly GCA_016801105.1 of Esox niger. Taxonomy (NCBI): domain Eukaryota; kingdom Metazoa; phylum Chordata; class Actinopteri; order Esociformes; family Esocidae; genus Esox; species Esox niger. Next base: position 2,521 of record JACXGJ010008962.1, read on the forward strand.
TACATGACAGCCAAAAGACCAGTGGCAATAGAAGGAAAACATGAATATTGAATTTCATTTCCTTCATGCATGCTTTGAAAACACATCTATTCACCAACATACACAGAAACATTTGAACAAGCAAGCACACAACTATATATCAAAAGCAGGCACATTTGTCCTAATGAATAATTTCAAGGAATGCTTTCAAACAAGGACACAAAGCATTTGGGTCTACGCCACTACTGCAGCTCTTTCTAGTTGCTTGTGGTTTTGTATTTCTATCCATCCCTGTGGTGTTGTATGGTATGGGTTGTTTACATACAGAGAGGCCAGTCCTATTCATACAAAATGCAATGATGAATTCTATGTCGATATTACACTGGCGTGCCAATAATGCATTCCCATTTCCGTCATTTAGCAGAGGTGTTCACCCAGAGTGATTTCCAGTAGCAGTAATGTTTAACTGTCTTCCTCAACGACAAAATGACAAACATTTGATATTTTCAGTCTGGGATTCAATTTAGCAACATTTTAGTTAGTGGTCATATTCTCTGAAAGTTATGGTGGGTTCTGCAAATGATTACAGATGAGCAGACTCTCAACTCCTATCAATAATGTCTGGTCATTCAGCATTTTGAACAACGAGCAAAAGATTGTGTTGATGATTGTTATGTCTTCCTTTAGGTTCATTGGTGAGCTCCTGAAGAAAATGGTAAGACCAATTTTTAACTCTAATACTGTATTTTTTAAGCATCCACTTTCCACAAGGAATTTCATTGCTATCTGACATTTGACTGTATGATTTTACCTACATATTAAGCTCACATAAACAACATATTACACATCCAGACCAGGCTTAAAAAATAGAGAAAAGCCAGTGGCAAAACAATAGCTACACAACTAAAGTCAGAATTGACATAATATGGCCTTTTAAATGTTCCAGTCATTTTTATCTTAGAAGACTAAGACTTTTAGTTGTTAGGGCTAACCCACTCTCATATAAAGAGGACTGGCCTCACTATCCCGCTGCATAAGAAAAATAGTTGTTTGTACTCACATGATTGTTTTTTTGAGTTTGCCTAAGGCCTGTACATAGCTAGGGAAAAAGGCTTTCATTTTCTCTGCCCGTTGAGTATGGAATGAGCTTTAAAGACTCTTGAAACTACAAAAGCTGGTCCCTTTTAAGTAGATGATGTGGTCACATGGTCTACTTTAAAAATCTCCTTCCATCTAAAAAGTCCCACTGTGTAAGCCAATCATTGGTTAAGAAGGCATAATAAGAGGGACAACCATGTATCCCATTGAATCTGAGCAGAGCATCTTCATGCTGCGCACCTCAAATTAATTTGGTTTGGGATTGATGGGGATGTCACAGTGTGACGTTGTGGGGTGAAACGGACCAGGCGTAGGCAGGGGTAGAGGTCGGTGCAGTCTTTATTTTAAACAAAGACAAAAGCAACAGAACAAAAGACACCGAGCACTGATCATGAAAAGTATGACGTAAACGGCAGACAGGAACAAAACTCACCACACCGTCAGGACACACAGTAACATGGAACAATGACTAACAACTGAGGGGAGCAGAGGAGAAACATTTAAACACCTACTAATAGCTTGGTTGGGACCTGGTGTGAACAATGATTGAGGACAAGACAAATGAATGGGACCGGGATGAGTTCATGACTGTTGGAGTCCTAGGAAATGCGGGAGATTACGGAGCCATCCGTCATCTCACCGTCACAGGGAATCTGTCTAATTGTCACCTTTTGTGGTTCATGTTCTCATTATGTAAGACACTTCCTATGCAGCTATTGTCAAGGTCTCTTGTCTTAATGGGACAAGCCTCGATATATGAATAAAATATACATAATGCACTGCAGGTACTAGATCCCTTCACAAAAACCATTGTCTCACAGACGTATATATGCTCGGAGGTAACTGTGTTTTTCTGTTATGGGCAGTACCCGCTAGTCAGGCCAGTGGTTACCCCGCGGTTTGCCCCATCCTGCTCTGTCGTGTTGCTGGACCACCTGGGGGAAATCGCCCAGAACAACCACCTTCACATCCAGGTTAACCCTAGCAACTGGTTGCCAAGCATCCAAGTCCAAGTGTTGTTTTGTTGTTAATATATCTCTGTCTCTCCCTATCCCCTTCTATAGCGATCTCCCACTCTGTTCCTTTCACACACACAGACAATCCCCTGGTGATTCAGGCACCTCATTGCTAATATTTTTGATCCACAGAGTCACATTAGTGAGACAAAGGAGGAAGTAAATCTGGTGAAGGAACTGTTTCCAGACTGTGCCTCTTACACAGACGTCTACCACAAGCACAAGCTTCTCACAGACAAGGTTAGCCCAACAATCAATCAATTAAGTGGCTAGGAAAAACTCCCTAAGGACTCCCTTAGGAAGAAACCTAGAGAGGAACCAGTCTCAGAGGGGTGACCAGTCCTCCGCCACACACACATTTACATGCACGCACACACACACACAAAAGTGATCGTTTTTAGGATGAAGATGTTGATGAAGGTGTTGATGATGATGACTATTGCTAAGGATGATGATTGTGATTGTGATGATGGTGGTCCAGACAGTGATGGCTCACGGTTGTCATTTGACTGATGAAGAGCTGAAGCTGTTCAGAGAGACAGGGGCATCCATCGCTCACTGTCCCAATTCAAACATATCGTAAGTGTTTTGTTTGTTACCCACCCTAGGGGTAAATTTACCACTTCACATCACGTCCCATTCTCTGACTATCACCATGTCTTCCTATTCATTTCACTCAGGTTTAAACATGTTTTACGAATATGTATGTATAAATATATAGGGGGGAAAGAGTTCATCTGTCTTCTATTTGTATTCTGACAAGATCTGGGTGCAAGTTGTTGCCATCTCATGACTAGATGAGCTAGCTTGTTCAATGCGAAATGTAGCCTTAAAAGACATTTTATTGGAAAATAGTCAAGATAGGATTGACTGTACTTATCTGTTTCAGCATTCCAAAAACATTTTGAGCATCTTTTTTATCCCAGATAATCAAACCACTTAATCAAACCATGCTTTCACTGTCACATTTTGGAATATAGGGTGACCAAGAAATATAATGTAATTAACATACTTGAATATCCACATCTTTGTTATTAGTTTGAGTTCAGGTTTGGATGTCATAGTTTGATTTGTTCCAAGTTCAATGCTTTTGGATACATTCTAGTATATTTTGAACCAGAAATTCTAAAATAGACTGCACATTTTTTATGGTTTCAGTGAATTAACTAGTTCTGGCTATTTGTGTATATTATGTATTATGCTTCATGCAATGCGACACGTCCAGCTTGGTTTGACTAATTATGATGCATCATTCAGAAAAGTTGTTTGATTTGATTTGGATAGAGTGAGGTGTGATGATATTATCAATCTTAAAAAGCATTATGCAATTCATTCCAATAATTGGTAACCAAGAATTTAAATGAATGACAACCGAAATAGGTGTAGACTTTAAGAGTGTGATTTCTACAGGAGCACAGATTACTTTTGGAATAACAGATATTAAGAAGGGGTCTGTTAATGGAGGGGTCTTAAAGGGACTGGTCAATAAGTTAAGTTAAGTCTGATGAAGGATGAGTTCAAAAGGGAGCTTTTGACAAATCAGATGGCTGTCTGGTGAATTACATATAGTGTATTTTAGAGCATTTCAGCAGCATGTCTTTCACCTCCAATACCACAGTAGAGGACTGGCAGAATGGTCATATTCACAAGGGTGTACTTGGCAGTGTGGGTCAAGGATGCTTTGTTCAAAAGGTGTCAAAGAAAAAATAAATATTGGCTATTTTAACCCTTTCCCTGGCATCTTATTAGAGATTGACATGATGATGAGGAAAGTGTTCTATACGCTCTGGTCTATATTATAGAAAGTGTGAAATGCAAATCCAAGGGTTAGGATTTTGAACACCGGTGTGACATAATCATGTCAACGTTCAAGGTAGCCCCGCCCATCTCCCTGCTCTTTTGTCTTTCTCTGCAGATTGTGCAGTGGAATGCTGGATGTCCGCAGAGTTCTGAACCAGAAGGTAAAGCTGGGGCTGGGCACAGGTGAGTGTGTGACAAAACTACAAAAACAGACATCTTGGTTTTACACAATGCACCATTATATTGTTTTTAGCCTGCATTCACTGTCGCTTTATTGTCTCAAATCTGTAACAAAATCTAGGAGATTATCATTGAGTTATATAATCTGTAGTAAAATACTGCAAATATTTACTCAAACTATAAACTATAGACTTTAAATGGCACAGAATATATAAGTTAAATAAAAAATAGGCCTATTCATATTCTTCGGATTTGTATTTTATCTTAATTAGGATTTTTGATGATTTCAATAGATAACCTCCATAGAACCTGATAATCAACTGGTTTGAGTAATGTAATAACAGGAAATGCTAGTTTAATCACACAGATGTGTGTAATCTCATCAGTGTCATTTTAAGAAACAAGGTACTTATTCCCCCCTAATGTCACTGTGTTTAATGACGTTATTGTTTTATCTGTGTATTTGTGTGTATCTGTAGAGGCGGCAGGAAGGTATTGTTTTATCTGTGCCTTTGCGTATATCTGTAGATGTGGCGGGAAGATAGTGTTTTATCTGTGCATTTGCGTGTCTCTGTAGATGTGGCAGGAAGATAGTGTTTTATCTGTACATTTGCGTGTCTCTGTAGATGTGGCAGGAAGATAGTGTTTTATCTGTGTATTTGCATGTATCTGTAGATGTGGCAGGAAGTTATTGTTTTATCTGTGTATTTGTGTGTATCTGTGGATGTGGCGGGAAGGTATTGTTTTATCTGTGTATTTGTGTGTATCTGTAGATGTGGCGGGAAGGTATTGTTTTATCGGTGTATTTGCATGTATCTGTAGAGGTGGCAGGAAGTTATTGTTTTATCTGTGTATTTGTGTGTATCTGTGGATGTGGCGGGAAGGTATTGTTTTATCTGTGTATTTGTGTGTATCTGTAGATGTGGCGGGAAGGTATTGTTTTATCTGTGTATTTGCGTGTATCTGTAGATGTGGCGGGAAGGTATTGTTTTATCTGTGTATTTGTGTGTATCTGTAGATGTGGCGGGAGGCTACTCTCCCTCTATGCTGGATGCGGTGCGGAAAACTCTGGCCACCTCTAAAGCTTTGACCATCCTGAACCCCGAGTACCAGACCCTGACCTTTGAGGAGGTCTTCAGACTGGCCACACTGGGGGGCAGCCAGGGTAGGATCCGATCGATCTGATACACGATGATTTATGAAATGACTCTGGTGCATGTACAAAACCGCTCTTAACTTTACCGAGGTTTGTCGGTGAAGGATAGCATAGGATACCACAGGGATGCATCTGTACAAATCAATCAGTTGCATTGATTTTATAAAGCCCTTTTACATTAGCAGTTGTCACAAAATGCTTTTCAAGATACCCTGCCTGAAACCCCAAAGCGTGCTCACTCATTACTCACATGACCACCTCAGATAGCTTTGCAGGAGCAACAGCTACCAGAGCGTGCTGCTGGCGCGCTTCGAGACCAGGAAATCCCTGCTGACGACCCGTCTTTCCTCCCCAAGCAATGTTGGCCAAGCATTTCTCTTTTGGCCTTCACTACAGTCAAATAACAAATGCAACTAACCATAAAACGGTGTATGTGTTTATTTATTCAGCTTAGTTCTGGGTTGATTGTTTGGTTTGTAGCCCTGTCCCTGGATGAGCAGACAGGAAACTTTGAGGTGGGGAAAGACTTTGACGCACTGCGGGTGAACATAGCTGTGGTGGGGGGACCCATTGACCTCATCAATCGCGGGGAGGGACCTAAGGTGGGAAAAAATACCAGACTACATACAGTAGATTAATCTGTTGCCCCTCTGGGCTGAACATGGTGTTGAAACATCAATGTTGTTATCTGTTGAGTTCTTCTATATGTACAGTGACTCTCCTGAAAAACGCTGAGCAAAAGGCCTGTATGAAATAAAACAAGATAAAGTTTATGAGATATTTTACCTAAAAAAATATGTGAAAACAGAATTATTTTATTTTATGACATTTGGGAGTAATTGTTTAATAAAAAAAATAGGTAATAAAATGATTAAAAGGATTCTTATTATTTTTTTGTAGTTTGTACTTATTATAAATTTGATGTTGTTTATTTTTTATTTTATTAAAGGTGCCAATAGTTTCAGATCTAAACCAGGCTCAGATATTCAAGCTAAGACATACAAAATGTGTGACTTCAAACTAAAAACCACATAATAGATTTCTAGTACAATACAAGAAGTAACTTCTATATAATGACAAATACATTGATTCCATGTGATTTCAGGTACTACTGGAAAAGTTCCTGAATTTGGGTAAGATTTTCATCTTCATTTCAGTACCTCTCACGAAAGGTTGCATGTTTTGAGACTATGGTGGATAGGACCATGGTGTGTCATGAATACATTACATTTCAAATTCAGGTGTTGTCTTTATTCCGTCTTTGCTCCACCCTTCTCTTCCTGCATCAGGGGATGATCGGAACATTGTGGAGGTTTATGTGGCGGGGAGGAGAGTGGTCCCATTTGTAGAGAAGCCATAGTTTGGGGATTTTCTGCTGACTTGTTGTCATCTGACCTCATCAGAACTCTACAAGAAAAGAGTCAGTCTTCTCCCTTGACAAAAAACTGCAAAAAAAAAAACCATTAACATAACAAAAAGCCCTTTTTTATTCAGTAACTGAATATGTACTTCCTATGACTGTGATATGTGTTGTGTCAAACTATGCTATGAGTCATCTAATTTTATTGAAATTATAATATTTTACATTTACATTGGAGACATTTGGCTAGCTGCTGTGTTCAGGGACTGAAATTACTTTTCCGCTTGCCAGCTCAGGATTGGATCTAGTAAGATGCTATACCACTATGCTAACTACTGTCTGCCTGCTGCCCCTTGATAACTAACCACTGAAGAAGCGTAGCTTATTTTAGTGTAACAGCGGCTCTTTTCATTTTATTGGAGGATGCAGAGGAATGCACAGACTTACTGGGCAGGGTTGCCGGTAAGGTAGCAGTGCATTCCAGGGCAACTTCTCCATTTCTCTATGCAGAATAAAGGATACAGTATGCAGGAATGGTCTTAGAATTTTGATAGCGTCAAATTAATTGTGTTAGTAATAGTGGAATATGGATATATTCTAACTATAACCAGTCAGTCCATACATATTTGGACTGTGAAATGTAGCCTATTGATTCGGCTCTGTACTCCAGCACGCTGGATTTGAAATAAACCCATGACGAAGAGTTTAAATCGTAGACTGTCAGCTATAATTTCACAGTATTTGCATTCATAAACCATAAACTGTGTTGGAATTACCGCTCATTTAATACAGTCCTCCCATAATCTTAAATAATACATAATTTAAAGGCAATTTTAAGGCATTTTGTTGCAATCTGAGCAGACAAGATATTTCTGTACAGTTCAGAATTCATCCTGCTGATACCGTCAGCAGTTTCATCAGCAATGAAGTGAGACAGATTCAGTGGCGGCCATACATACCCAAAAACATAACTCCCCCCATTTGGCAGTTTCTGTTCTCCACGCTTTCCTCTTGTCATCAATCTGGTAAATGTAACTAATATCTGTCTCATCTGTCCACAATAACCTTTTTGCTATTTAACTGCATCATTATTTCTTATACAATTAATGTAATGTCAGAATTTCCTTGTGAAAGGCACATATAGCAGTCAAACCAAATTGTATATGGTTTCAAATACTTTAGCGAGTTATTGAATTCACCAATGAAAAGAACATTCCTCCAGTTTCAGTGGCCCTCACAGGCATTTAGTCATCGTAGCCAGTTACAAGGTTAAACCTGCAGACAGGTCTAAATCCTGGTGAAATGAAGACCGTTTTGATGAGCTTTCCCCGAAGATTGTTTTTGAAAGATTGTTGCCAAAATGATAAGGACATTCTTGATACTTTGAATACTTTGAGACATGTTGTGTGAGAGAAATGCACATTTTAGGTTTCAGCAAAAGGGTCACTCGTGTAATGATGATAATTTACCACACATGTCAGGTGTGTGGAATGTCTTGGCAATGAAGAAATTCTCAATACCAAGGATGCATATGTGTGAAAACACTTCGGGAAACATGCTTTTTGTGTGTATTGAAAATGTATGGGATCTTTGGTTTCAGCTCATGAAACACGGGAAAAACACTTTACATGTTTTGTTTATATTTATGTTCAGTTTAGATGACACATGTATTATGTTTGGTAATACGAAAACTTAAGATTTTGTGAATTGTACTTTCTACTGTGGGATTGTATGTATTTTAGAGATTTCTAACAACAATAGTTTGATTATCTGTTTGGAATTTTGTACTATGAGTTGCAAGAATGTACCACATGTACCACATTGCCAAAGCAAGGTTTGTGTAACCTGACTGGTTGGTCGAAATCATATTTTAATTGTGTTATGTAATTAGCTATGCTTGCAGATTTGGGCGTTCCCAACTGACAATTCTTTTCAGTCAAATATTGCCATGCAAGTGATTACAGCTCTAGTCACCGCTGAGCTGTACATCTTTTATCTGTTTGTCAGACAATAAAGCATTAATCAACAGACAATGTTGTTTGGAACTGCGTAACTATGTCAAAAGAGTAATTTCACATCTGTTACACCAACATGTCATTTATAAACACAATCTCAGTTCTGTTTATTGAGGAATGGAGCTCACTGATACAGCAGAAATTAATTAACTTTAATGATCCTTTAAAATAAATATACATAACATTTTAACAATTTAATTGGGTCTGTAAATGTAAAATGCTATTGTATTGCTGTGTACTGCATAGCTGTATATATTGCATAGCTGTATAAGCAAAATCTATTGCGGGCAGTACAATCTCACATAGGATCTCCGAAGAACGTCTCGCATCCATCGGTCAATCCATCCATCTATCCAATCAACATTCGGTTTAAACACTTCGTGACCGCTGGGTTTCTTGAACCTTACTCTTGATAACAACGTCCCATAAGCACTACGCATGTCCGCATGTAGAAGCTAATATAGTTATTGCAGGTTGTAGGGCAGATAGCTTCTTGCATGGGGTATCGCTATTGAAGTTTTCCGTCATCTGCGGATGCGCAGTTTATTGTTGAAGGTAGCCATAAGCCAAAGGTTGCTTTAGCGTATAGCAGTCGTTAAGGTATACAGATAAAGCTACGTGATTACGTTAACAGCAAAGACATCCCCTTTTGCTTCCCGAACTATCTCAGTGATTTATGTATGAAAATGTATCGTCAACCGTATTCGTGTAAGTTTTATTCCGTTTAAAAAATATACATTTTAAAAGTGTAAGACGTTTTTAGACAGTGACTGAGTTCGGGTGTGTCGAGAGGACTCTGGTAGCGTCCAATCGACTTGAATGAGGAAGTTAGTACGGAAGTTATAAAGCAAACGTTAGTGAATGCTGCTTGTTGAAAGAAGTAACTGCATGGCGTGAATCAATAGGTAGATTCAGAAAACAATACTAGCCTAGAGTTAAAGCTCACAATTATTCGCTCAGTATTGAGTAGAAAAATCATCGAAAACATCATCTCAGACTTTAATATTCCACAGGTCCGTATACGGCTGTGGAGGAACAACACTTTATCTCCAGCTTACACTGGTGTTACAAGATAGTTATACAAAGCTAGTAATTAAAGTTGTTCCAATCTATTTTCCAGACTATATTTGGAAATATTTTCGGCTAAGACCAGTTAGGGCAAACTGTCTTGCTCAAAGAAAAGTAGTGTCATCATATTGGCGCAGGGTGTCAATTAAGGAACGTTTTGATTGCTAAAAAGGTCCTCTCTGTCAGGGGCTATGCGTTTTTTGTTTATTATAGTTACAATGTTTTACTCGTCCCTCCAAAATCTTATATTTACCATGACTGCAAAGACACAATGCCATTATTCTTTATGAAACAGAACTTCGAACCACCAAGACAGCGATTCAGCCTAGCATTAGAGATGCCTCTATTCCGGGCCGTTATCGAGCCTAGCGCTGGCAAACGGGGACTCAAGAAGAGTAGAGGACGGGGAAGATTGGAGGAAGATGGTCACCCTCCCTCACTGACCCATCTGTGTCTGTGGAACCTGGTAGAGAACATGAAAGAATTGTGGGTCAAAGACTATGCTGACAATTACATGGACCAGTACTTCTTCAGATACATCATGGGCCCATTCAACCTGCTACGTGAGTCTTAACAACTTTACGGCTGTTAGGAGTATGCCGTCATATTTGTTCGCTTCATTTCTACATTTGCACATGTTCAGTTTTGGGGTGCGTGCGTGCATGTATCCATTGTAAAATGTCTTGCTAGCTTTGAATTACAGCAGCTTTGGTTGAGTGACAGCTTAATTGGTGACAGTTGTTAATGTGTTCATAGGGTCCTTGGTTCGAGAATAGCTGCTGGAAGGGAGTGGGATGGAACAACGTGTTCCATGTGTGTTTGTGTGGTTTTTCACACACTGTATATCTTCCTCTGCCCTCTTTCAATCTTTCTCTAGCGGGTGAGCTGGGGGAGGAGCTCCTGTCCGTCCTGTCCTTCAGGAGAGAGTTGTCCCGTGCGGCTCTGCACCTCCTGCTGGTCCCCCAGCTCAGGGCCCTGTCTCTCGGCGGCTACCCGGCCCTGGTCACCCCCAGCCTCTGCACCCTGATTGGGATCCGATGCCAGGTCAGGGCGGGCCGAGCTTCTCCCACACTTGTCTGCTTCATGGTGACGAATGTGTAACATATTGTGGTCGCTCTCTGTCCCTAAGGGCTTGCAATCCATGGACCTCTCCGGGGCCCATCAGGCGACTGCCCAGGTCCTGTGTGACCTGTTGTGTTGTCTGCCCTCCCTGCGCTCCCTCTCTCTGGCTGGCACCCCCTGTGACAGACGCGTTTTGGAAACGGTCGCCCGCCACTGCCCAACACTACGCCACCTTGACGTGTCCCGCTGCCGCCTCCTGCCCCCTGCCGGACTGCTCTGCCTAGCAGGTTTCTCCTGCCATCCCCCGCCCCTCCTCTGCAGCTTGTTGGCTCTGGATGTGGGCTTTGGGGAGGGGGAAAGGGAAGGAGTGGCCACTGCAGCCTTCCTCCTGCTCACCCTGCCCTGGCTGGAGAGATTGGCCATGGAGGGCCTTGGGGAGGCATGTGGCCTCATACACAGCGGGGACTTTGTGGGGACTGAGGAGCTCATGACCAGAGAGGGTCTGCCCAGTCTCTGGAAGGTGTGGATGGAGGGGAGACTGGATGTGAGGGCTGCAGACACAGGCAGGAGATCAGGAGCGGAGGCAGAGGCGGAAGCAGAGGAGGAGGAAAACATTAGTTTTTCCTGTGACAGGGTGGGGCTTGAGAATGAAGCTGAGGGTCCAGCAGAGACTGGGCGACGTGGAGGTGGAGATGAAGATGAAGATGGAGGGGGAGGTGCAGATGTAGGGGGCTTGAAATGGAAGGAAAAAGAAGGGTCCCGAGGGAAGGGCTTTACTCTACATTTAAGAGAGGTGCAGGGAGTGTCTGCTAGGACTCTGGCGTCTGTGAAGAAGCTCTGCCCCAAGCTGCACTCCCTATCACTGAACTGTGATGAGGCAAAGCCCAGCCAGGGCCTCTGTCTGGCTGCAGGCCTCTCCAGGTGGGCGGGCCAGCTGAGGAAACTTGCTGTGCACTTCCCACTGCCCCTAGATGAGCTGCTGACTGCCCTGCAGGTTACAGGGGGCTACCTGGTTTCTCTCACCCTAGAGGGGGTTAAGACCAGTCCACACACCCCCATGATGGAGCTACTCCATGCCTGTCCCAGGCTGAGGAGCTTCACCGTCCACGCTGAGCCTCCTTTTAGCCACCAGGAGCAGGATGATGAGGAGGTGGAAGAAGACAACCCCAGGAATATTCCCTGTCTGCCTCAACTGGCCTCTCTCTCCCTAAAGTAAGTAAGCAAGCAGTGAGGGCAAGTTACCTAACCCAGCTCCACCAGTTGGGCCATCGCATCACAGTGAAGGACGACTCTATGGGGTCACATGCTAACTGAGAATCTTTTCTTAGACCTTTTCTTGGTGAGGGTCATGCAACCCCTGTATCCTCAGGAAATGTGTCTTTAGTGTTGAGCTCATCATGGAAATGATTTCACCAAGGTGCTGTACTTCCCTAATAGTTGAAGATGTTTTCCTGTTCAGTGCTCAGCTGTATATTCTCTCTGTATATTCCAGCTTCTCCTTTGACCAGCGCCAGATAAAGACGGCCATGTCCTGGAGGTCTCTGAGGGGAGCAGTGTGGTGCCTGATGTCTGGCTCTCCTCTCCTGGAGACGGTATCTCTAGTGGCAGTACCCTGTCCTCTGGAGCCTGTGTTCCAGAGGCTTTTAAGTCACCCCATTTCCGCATCACGAGGGGCACCTTGCCCAACACCACTACAAAAACTAGTCCACCTTAACCTGGTCCGCAGTGACGTATCCATGGAGACAGCCTCAGGCCTGATGACTGCCTGCGTGCACCTGCGCAGCCTGGACCTGAGCGGCTGCTGGGAAGTGAGCCGGGACAACTGGAGGCAGTTGCAAAGGACAGCCACAAGGAGGCGACAATGTGTCACTATTACTTGGACATGATGCATTTCATAAGATTGCCAGGAGGGGGCACTCATTCACATACTATGTTAACCCCTAATCACTATTGGCTCTCAAAAGTACATTTTATTGGTACACATGAAATCAAAATGGATTGAAGTGGAAAAAAAATACAACAGCAAATGTTTTTAATTAATTAGAAACACAAAATATAAAATAATTAGTTGCATAAGTATTCATTTTTAGTAGATATTTGGCGGAGGCACCACTTGCAACATTTACAGCAATACGTCTATTTAGATTAGTTTCTGACAGATTTGCACATCTGGACAAGCTTTCAATGCCCTGATTCAGAGAAGCATCCCCATAGCCTGATCCTGCCACCACCTTGCTTCATGGTAGGGATGGTGTTCTGAGAATGGGGGCTTGTAACAAACAGTGCTTAGCTGATGCCTAAAAACTATATTTTGTACTTGGTGTCCCACATGCTTTCTGGCAAACTCTAGCTGAGATTTATCTGAAGTGTTTTAAAACAATTGCCTTGTTTTTGCCACTCCCATAAAGGCCACTTTTGCAAAGCACCTGTGATATTGTTGCAGTATGCACAGCTTCTCTGTGGAACACTAACTCCTTAAGAGTTGCTGTAGGCCTATTAGTGACCTCCATGAATAGTGCCTTTCTTGCCCAGGCACTTGTTTTTTGATTGCCAATTCTGGAGAGATTCACCTGTGTGCCATTTAGATTAACCTATGTGTTGTTTAGAAAAAATTCTGTGCAATTGGGGATATTCAATGCCTAGGAAACATTCCTATATCTTACCCTTGATTGGTGCTTTTGAAGAATCTTATTGTGGATTTGCTTTGAATGTTTTTTGGTGTTCATGTATGTATTTTTTGTTAGGAATTGTACTAACCAACTGTGGGACATCCCAGAGACTGTTATATTTAACCTGAAATCATGTGAAACATGCATTCAGATGTTGTATATCCAAATTAGTGACTTCTGAAGACTTGGTTTACCACAGCTCATTCAGGTGTATCGTAGCAGTAATGTATTTTCTATTTGTAATTAGAACAATTTGAAGATTTTTTTTTTTGACTTTGACATTATTTAGCTTTTTGTATTAATGAGTGGCAAGAACTTCAATCCATTTTGATTTCACGTAGTCATACAATGAAATGAGGCGAAGTTTAAGGCCAAAGGTGACCTACTTTTGAGACCTACTGTAGTTGGTCATAGTAAACCAAATGACATAATAGTGTGACAAGAATACCATTGTTGTAGCCATTTACATAATAATTTTGTAATATAATGAAATATTAGCTATATGTACAATATTGGAATGTGTTGTCACTTTTAAAGTTTGGGATTTTGTGGTTTATCTGAATGAACTTTCCTCAGGCAGGCCATTTGCAAAGATATGGCCTGCCTTGACTGTCAAGGTAGTCATGTTGTTACAACACTTACATTTCACAATAGTAATTTTCCCATCTGTGCTCACCCATTCTCACACCTGTCAGTCTTCCTGTTTTATCACATTCCCTTTCCTTTCTCAGTCTCTCTCTGGCTCTTATGCATATAACCAGCCTAAAATCCAAAAGAGCCAGCACCAACAAGAAATTGTGGTCACACAAGAGACTGAAGTTCCCACATGGTTGCAGATGCTTAATCTAAAGTGAGGGAAAGGGCATGTCTGCAAACTTTGCACACATGTTCTGAAGAGGGTGAAATGAGAAATCTGCACTGCTTGAAGTGAGTGGGTAGATGTAGGGAAAATGTTCTAGCGACCTCTTGTGGAGGGGTCGGACACGTACAAGCTCAATCATGGTTGTTGGCTGGCAGAATACGTTCACCTCCGTGTGTTCAAATGGGGGATATACTTCTTTGGGTGGTGAGGTTTCTCTTTGCTGACCTGCTTGATATTTTTGGCTTATTGTTGGTTGTGTATAGCAAAAGTTCTATAAAATTGTCCTCATGAATACATACTCTTACTAGCACAGCACATCCAAGGAGAATACCTTAGTATCAGCTTGGTAAAAAAACTTGATTATGTTTATCATTATTTAAATGGACCTACAAATGACTTGGTAATTACTTTAATGAGAGGCCCTTAGCTCTATCTGCGAATAATAGTACACAGTTAATATGATTCAGCAAGAAATCACAATGTCACATAAGGTCATTCATGCATCTTTATGTTAATAATGTAATTGGAGCTCTGATGCGTTTCCCAATATGAACATGTTGTCTGATTTGATAATGATAAGGTTATGGGGGATGAAAGGGGTGTTCGAAAATAGGAATCTCATTCCCAAGGCAGATCAAATAAGCATTCTTAAAGTGCTTATCCAAGAACTATTCTAGATTAAACAATTTGCTGTAGTGTTACAGCAGGTTTATTCGGGCTGAGATTCTTTGTACCAAATGAAGTGAAAATGTAATTCAGTTTCGGAGATTAGTTGCTAAGGTAATGAGATGTTTTTATAACATACCCTAATCAGCCATAACATTATGACCACTGACAGGTGAAGTTAATAACACTGATAGTCTCGTTATCATGGCACCTGTCAATGGTTTCCTTTTACATCACATGGATGGCCAGGTGCGTGTGTGTTGCTTTCCTGGGGCACACATGGCACCAGGATAGACTATGGGAAGGAAGCAATCTGGTGGGGCAGTGTGATGCGTTGGGCAATTCTGCTGGGAAACCTTGGTCCTTGCCATTCATGTGGATGTTACTTGGACACGTACCACCTAGCTAAGCATTGTTACAGACCATGTGCACCCTTTCATGGCAAAGTTATTCCCTGATGGAATTGGCCTCTTTCAGCAGGATAATGTGCCCTGCCACAAAGCGAACGTGGTTCAGGAATGGTTTGAGGAACACAAGTTCAAAGTGTTGACTTGACCTCCAAATTCCCCAGATCTCAATCCAATCGACCATCTGTGGGATGTGCTGGACAAAAGTCTGATCCATGGAGGCTCCACCTCGTAACTTACAGGACTTAAAGGCTCTGCTGCTAATGTCTAGAATATTCCTGACATTTTCTTAGTTGCATTTCAGAGCGAAAGCCATGGTCCAAAGAGAGCTTCCAAAGCATCAGAGGGATCTTATTGTTGAAAGATATGTCAGAAACAGGGTACAAAATAATTTCCAAAGCATTAGATATGCCATGGAACACAGTGAAGACAGTCATCATCAAGTGGAGAAAATATGGCACAACAGAGCCTTTACCAAGAACTGGATGTCCCTCCAAAACTTATGACATTAAAAATCCTACAATGGGATTCTCTGGATTTTTTCTTCTCATTTTGTCTCTCATAGTTGAAGTGTGCCTATGATCAAAATTACAAGCCTCTCACATTTTTTTAAGTGGGAGAACTTGCACAATTGGTGGCTGACTAAATACTTTTATGCCCCACTGTGTGTGTATATATATATATATATATATATATATATATATATATATGAATAACATAAATACATTTATAAGGAATAGGCTGTCCACCATTGGACCAATGGTGCTAATTATTGGACAGCCAAACTGCTAGACAGCCAATAGGTACACCATGTATTTATGTATCTGTTTTGAGAGTTGTGGATGATGGATTGTGTTTCATTGTTGGGGTTGGGCTCAGCCAGATCTGGTTATATTACCTCAGATCACCTTAAGCCAGTCCATTCCCTTGTGTTCACTGTGAACTCACCTCGACCTCTCAAAAATACTTCCACTTTCTCCTATGGCCCTCATTGAATTCAAAACCAACTGCTAGCACCTCCTGTAGAAGTGAGAGGATCTCCTTTCACAGCTTTCCATGTGTTCCCTCACAGCGATCCTTACTCTGCACAGCAGACGAAGGTGCATTTGTCTCACAACATCTGTCGCCTTCAGTCACAGTGATGTCATTAAGAGTGGAGCTTTCAAGATGCACGAACACTCACTTGAAAATGGCGAGTGAAACATCCATGAGAGAAATGCGTTAGATTAGAGGATCCAATGTGGAAGCCCAGTGGTGGCTTACGTGACCTTGCAAGCTGGTTCTGATTCTGACAATGTCAGTTCCCCCGATCCCCTTGCTCACATCAGCTGGGATCTTTTCTCTCCATGCTCAGAAGGAGGACATTAAGGAACTGGGGGTGGGTTTGGTGGAGGGTGTAGTACGCCCTCCTGGCCTCAGCTGTCTGTGCAGCTGCCAGCGTGTCTACATCTGCTGACAAACCTCCCCCAGATCCACAACAGGTGTGCAAGAAAACACCTCATTAAGAAACAGTAAGCCTCCAAACATTTTGACTAGTCACCCACCTCAAGCCAAGAAATCCCACCACCTCACTCCAACCCTTGACTATAACTAACCAGCATCCCCACCAACACATGTAACAGTACGGTTAGATTGTGCTTTTGGGAGCAAAAAGCTAGATAAAAGCTCACAATCGATAAGGTCATTGTTACCAACAAGTGAAGCTGCAATGCAAAACAACAAGACTGCATAATGTCTCTAGATACCCTTTATTTAAATTATACAATTCTGTTGTAATGCCGGGTAGCAAGATTATATGTAATACATAAATAAACAGTTAGTTTTTTGTACAAATTTGCATATAACTAACAATCAAAAAGGAAAACTGAAACGGATACCTTTCTGCTAAAAACAAATACCTCACAGTAGAAAAAGAAAATTCCAACAGGTCACACACACGCACACGCACGCACGTCTTAATGCCTCAAACAGCCTAGAAAAGGCTCACACACACACAGTCCAACTGGATCCTATTCAAACCGTAGCTCTGACATGCTCTTGCAGCTTTGTAAACATGTGCTCTTTCACCCTAATAGCTTCACACACTCAATCTTATCACACAAAATCCATACATGGCATTGTTGTCTCACCATAACTCCACATTTGCATTGAATACATGTGCTAATGTCAGTACTAGATTAATATATAAAAAACAGTGTCTCTGGGAGTAAAATAATCACCTAAATCTAATCTACCGATCCAATTCAGTAAGATATTACACCATTTTAAACTGACCAACCCATGCAGTAATCCCATTCATATGGTCCATAGATCTGATAAAACATAAGGGTAGTACCCAACAGTCACCCAGGAAACTGATCCAGGGACAGTGGATGGGACCCTCTGCCTGAGACTGGAGCTGGGACATTCTGACCTCACAACGTTGACTTGTGTGAGGGTTGATTCCGTCTCCACTGGCTCAATGGGAATACACATGCGTAACGTTGCAGGCTGATATAGGACAACTGACCTCAGACAAGTCCAGGATCGCCACAATGAAAGGTCCCGTCCAAGGTGACAGTTGGTCATTTAAGTGTTTCTGGAGGAGAAACATCCGGCTGCTGTGGGATAAACGCGTTTTAAACAAAGCCCACGAGCATTCTGGGATGATGTAGCACTTCTCTGACCAGGCAGACACTAATGGGAACGGAACGTGGACTGACATTTGGCAACAGATTGGCTAAACTGTTCATAATGCTATGATGCAACATCCAGATAGATGCAGGCTCTACAGATCAGACATGCCTCTGAAACTCAGAGGAAGGATTCCTCTCTGCAGTGTTGCTCTTTGGCATTTCTATCTGCAGTGTTTTGTTGACTGGTATCCTGGCCTGCTCTAAAAGACAACACACATTTTTTATGGGTTTTGACAACAACAAACAATGTGGTGGTTCATGCATCGCCCCATTGGAAAGTTTTGGCCTGGTCAAGGCTGTGGTTTAAAAATAACAAAAGAAAGTCTGATATCCTTTTTTTCCCACTCATGTCAGTGTTCATGTCAAGGGTCCAATTATACTTCAGTCTTTTTGTGTTAATAGATGTTAACTCTATATTCTCTGGATCTTGTCAGCAACTACAACAGGGTTCTCCTTGCGAATCTTGGCAGCTGCCTCCGCCTTGTAATCGTAAGGGCAGTTGTGCTTGTCAGAGTATCGATGGATTCCACAGAACAGGTTCCCACAGCGACAGTCAAAACCTTGGGGTAGAGTTTAAAGGTCAGAGATTAGAAGAAAACCATCCCCTGAACCAAACACTGACTTATTTATAACAGATAATCTATGCAACTGTAGTGTAGGCTATCAGATCAATAAGTGATAAAGGGGGTTCAGTGCCAGCCCTAGGCATAAACTACATGAACAGTCACTCTGGGCCCAGACCGCTAGGGAGAGGGGGCCCTCATATAACATTTTACTTGGGGCCCCCAAAATGCTATGGCCGGCACTGAGTGGCTAATGTGTCCGACCACTTATCAAAAAGTAGAAAACGTACACGATTACAAATGTGGAAGTAGTGTTTTACACAGAAGGAGTCACATCCCCAACGCCTCACAATGTGACATTTTGTAAGAAAATCAATACATTTAATACGTCCCCCAATCCTGTCAGCCTATTGCATTGAAAACTATTTTAAACATATCCTGCTGTAGAATGCTCACCTGTTAAGCCCACCCTCTTGCGGCACATGAAGCACCTATTTTTCTTGGGCCTGTCATCCTTGGTGGGATCATTGATGTCAATGACAGGGCTGGAGGCATTAGGCTGAGTCACAACTGAGGAAAACAGATGAGAAATGTTTAGTGTTCTTGGGAAGTTTTTTTAATTAATTTATTTAGTGTTATATATATATACACACATACACACACATACATACACAGGTTGCCTAATTGTTTGCAAGTTACAAAACATGCAAACATACATCAACGCTAACACATGCTAAAAGGAGTGAGAATTCCCTTTAAGTGTATGTCTTTTACCAGGTTCTAAGGGATCTGGTGTTTCCTTTTTTGAGATGCTCATCTCTGTCATTTGTTGAGTCACTGGAAGAGACCTTTGAATGCTTCTGCTGAGAAATCAGAGCATAGAGATTTACTGGGTCCAGTAAAGTAATACTGTGGGACATTATTGGATTACATGCAGGTACGCACACACGCACGCACGCACACACACGCGCACGCACACACACTCCTTACCTAGCCATGTCTGCAGCAGAGCCAGGTGAACTGTCTACTTTGGCTAGACTGGCCTCTAATCTCTGGATGGCTGAGGCTTCAGAGGGAGGACAACTGACTGCCCCTGTGACACATCAAAAGCAAGAAATCACACGTGGATGGAAGACTCCATTTTGGTTCAGCCGGCCCATGACAAAGATGCGTATTTCAGTAGACCACAGCAGCTCTCCAATGCCGCGTGATGCAGTTGAATGTGTTGAGAATGTGTTGTGCGTGCTCAGTAGGAAAGAGGGTAGAGGGGAAAGGTACCTAGTGGGCTGAGTTGGCTCAAGCCGCGGTCACTGTTCTGCTGTCGGTTCAGGTGTTCCTTGTAGCAGACCGAGCACATTCCGTTGTTCCTGGGGTTGCCATAGAAACCACAACCAGTGGCACAAAGCACAGGCGTCAGGCTCTGGTTCGTCTCCTGGGCCATTGCTTTTTACAAATGGAAGAAAAGTGCCTTGTTAGTGAGTGTCTGTGTGTATGTTCTCAACAGTGGATTTGTGACAGGCACATTTAAGTAACATACTGTACCAGGAACACTAAAACCTATAAAGAACTAGGACTAGGCAGAACACATCAATAAAATGTTTCATGACTACAGAAAACAACTAGGTCAAAGATTTCTCTAGACACTCCGGGTTTTGGGAGGGATGAGGGCAGAATTGCTCACACCCCTACTATGTTTGTATAACCACCAATTACATACAGTGGATCTAAAAAGTCTACACAGCCCTGTTAAACTTTTTCCACTTTTAATGTGACCTATAATGTGAACAATTCAATTGGAAAACAAACTAAAATCTTCAAGGAAAAAAAAAAATAATACAATAAAAAAATACAATAACAATAACAATAACCTGCTTGCATAAATGTGCACACCCTCTCATAACTCCTTATCACATTCAAATTCATGTTAAATAGAAGTCACACACCTGCCATCATTTAAAGTGACTGATTAATCACAAATAAAGTTCAGCTATTCTATTAGGGTTTTCCTAACATTTTCTTAATTGCATTTCAGAGCAAAAGCCATAGTTCATAGAGAGTTTCCAAAGCATCAGGGGGATCTAATTGTTAAAAGAAATCAGTCAGGTGAAGGGTACAAAACAATTTACTAAGCATTACATATACCATGGAACTCAGTGAAGAAAGTCATCATCAAGTGGAGAAAACATAGCACAACAGAAACATAACCAAGAACTGGACATCCCGACGAAACTGATGAAAAGGCGAGAAGAAAACTGGTCAGGAAGGCTTCCAAGAGGCCAACAGCAAAATTAAAGGAGCTGCAAGAAATTGGAATGTGACAAAAATCTCCCGTATTCTTCATGTGAATTGACAATGGGGTAGGGTGGCAAGACAGAAGCCTTTTCTTACAAAGAAAAACATGCAAGCCCGGCTGAAGCTTGCTAAAACAGACATCAAGTCTCCCAAAAGAACGTGGGAATATGTGTTATGGTCTGATACAAGCAAGGTAGGACTTTTTGGCCATAATTCCAAAAGACTTTTTGGCCATAATTCTTAAAAACAAACCAATACATGAATGTACTCAGTATTTTTCTGTGAAAGTATTGAAAGAAACACAAATATGTGACTATACATGAACTTTAAAATCCAGGCAATGTTTTGCGAATTATTTTTTAACTGTTTTGTGATGTCTTCCTCTTGTGACTGAACCTCTTAACAATACAACTGCCATCAAAATAATCTCAAAATGTTCATGTGATGGGCCACCTGAAGAGGAACTTTGTGAATAACGACTCAAATAAAATCTACTTAAGGTCTGAAAGGTTGACTATTTCAAATGATTTTGCTAACGTTTACGCTGCAGATATGAAAGACTATTAAAATGACTACAGGCGACTGCAGATTGATCTACAAATAACCTTGCATCACAAACAACAACTCATTATTATTATTTGAAAATATGTCAGTCACAATTTAACCATGATAACACTGTGGCTTACAGCCTCTTTAATGGTGACATTATGCACGCACGCGCACCAGTCAATTATACGTTCTTGGACGTGGAAGACATTCATTATTAACCGGCTATGTGACCAGAGGCAAGATGGTGCATACGTCTTTATTGTTGCGAAAATGTTCTGTTTACTTTCAGTACCTATAACATTTCGATGAGCCTACCTTTAGTATAAATAACCAGGCACAAACAAACCTAAAGCGATGTGACTTGCTAAACACAAACACAGGTCTGCCTAAATTATAACAGCATTTTGAGCGGTAGTCAGCTTAAATGTAAACAGCAAAATGCAATATATAGTAGCATTTCGAGCCGCAGTGACCGAAAATGTAAATAGCAATATACAGTAGTACAATACATACAATTTAATGTACAGTGCCTTGTAGCTAGGTCGACCCTATTGGAAATCTTTCGCGTTTAATCAGCCTTTATTGTAATAGAAAATAATATATCAGTTGACAGTGAACAGACCAAGTCAGATATATATCAGTGAATGTGCTCAAACAAGAGCAAACCAGGTTGACAAACCCAGGCAATCAATTATTAGCATATAGTGTAAATCAAACAGATTTTAGCCTTGTTTCGGTGTACTTTCTTTGTCTAACTCTCTCTTCCTGTTGGATCGCTCCCACACCAGAATAGTCTTTACAGATAACGTTGATAGGCTAACTAAAAGTTAATCAGCAAAGCAACTGAAAGAAAATGTCCGAACTTGCCCGTCTTTAAAGTATACAGTTATGTACCTTTGAATATAAATTACTGTATTGCTATAACTATGTTATAAATGTTAGGACTTTTTAGGAATAGGAACAAACTTTTTTCTTAACCTGGTTTTGTTTTAAAACCTGGTTTTGTTTTAAATACTAGTGATAGCAATCATCACTTAACGAATCACTCTAAACCCTTTAAAGTTCTAGAAAACCGATAACTACCTAGCGACCCTCCCTGTCTTGTTTTTTCTGGCCCAGCCAGACTGGTCACGTTTGAAGGCTTGTGATATTTTCAACGAGGTTGTAACAACTTTAGCTCGCTAATGACTATTAGTCCTTGTTCACCCAACAGAGGCTAACGACCAATAAAAATATGACCTCTCACCCTCAACACGATAAACATATACAGTATAAAAATAATTGACGTTCAGATAAAATGTTTTCTTACGAAATTCCATTAGCTACTGTATGTTGATGTTCATCCAATATTCGATGTCCCTTTTCTGTCTTCAATCAATACTGTACACGACAACACGCCGTTTCAATCGATACTCACCTGAACAGTTTGATCGGAATCACTGAAGATGCCTGAATGTAAAGTCGATTTAAAACGAACCCTGTCCCAGTTTCGTTATTCCGCTCTATTCTCTGTATCTTCTCTTTATACCTGACCCCTCAACACAAGCTAGCTAGTTTCAGTTGATCTGTGTCCACCAGTGTTTGTTTCC
>JACXGJ010008963.1:0-25519 GCA_016801105.1 Esox niger
GGGGGAATAGTCAGGGAGAGAGTCAGGAAATGGGGGAATAGTCAGGGAGAGGGGTAGGAAATGGGGGAATAGTCAGGGAGAGGGGTAGGAAATGGGGGAATAGTCAGGGAGAGGGGTAGGAAATGGGGGAATAGTCAGGGAGAGGGGTAGTAAATGGGGGAATAGTCAGGGAGAGGGGTAGGAAATGGGGCAATAGTCAGGGAGAGGGGTAGGAAAGGAACATTAAAATGGAGTTCCATATGACTGAAGTGATCCTGTGTCTATGGGCCATTAAGTTATATCAATGTCACATTACAATACAGGGCTCTGCAGTGCAACCATTTCATGTTCGTAGGCAATTAAAAATGTGCCTGAACAGCCAGTGTATTTGTTCATCCGTGAATTCCGATTTCAACACCAAAACTTGTGGTACAATGTTTCATGCAATCCTGCGCATTTGAAACATGTGCGCCATGGAAACAAAATGTCTAATCTGCCCTCATTGCATGCGTCATTGACGCCATCCCGGCTACAGTATTGTCAGAACATCACAAGGAATGTATTTATTATTTGTATAAAATGGCGGCAGCAGCAGACTGCATTTATCTGAGACCACACATTCCTCTTTTACTGCAAGTGCAACGACAGGACAGATTCACATTTAAAAGGACAATAATTACAGTGCACAGAGAAAGTATAATCCCAAATTTCTCGATCTGTATGGTTTTTATCTGATGTGATTGAATCAAACTGAATGAGCTGTTAGTTTGTAATGAATTACTAGATAAGAATCCTAAAAGACAAAAAAATATTGATGATCATTTTGGAAGATGTTAAACAGAATTTGAGTGGGGTGATTTAGTAAGCCAGGTATATTGACGGAGAACATGGTGCAGTACTTTCTCTTCTACAGTATGGACCTAGGGAAAGTTGCAGGAGTAAAAAAACATGGCTGATTGAAATAAAACAATAAATCAGAGTAGCTCATGTGTCTAACATTAGATTTTTGTAATCCTTCAAAAAAAATTGCCAATGTAGGGCCATGCAATACTAGACTTAAACAGTGTTAGAAACTGGAAATAAGTATACCTACCATTTACTGTACATGCAAGTTTGTGCCTGATAATTGCCTGATGTCATATTTAAGGACAAAAACTGAATGATTATTTTGCATGTAATCATTTAATTCAGTGATCCTATCCTTTTTCGGGTTACTATAAAACCAGCAGAATTTTGCTCCGCTTGAAGAACCTCTGAAGTACCCCCTCATGATAATTTTACTACTAAGCCTGTGGTGTCATGAGTTTTCTCATGTACCCCCAGGGGTGTTAGTACCCCTAGTTAGGAACCACTGATTTAATTTCTAATCAAACAAGCTTTGGGACATTAACACACATACACACCTGCTGTTTTCCTGCCTTTCAATTAGATTGAATGTAATATTTCCTCTTAAAATCAACACAATTACTCATTTTCATATCTCAATGACTCCGAACAAAATGTAATTAGTATAAGCAATTGTTATAGAAGTATTGTGTAAGACCATATGTTGCTTTAAGAGTTATCCAAAGCAGGTAGAATATTATTTACAAGCGTTCAAGATGTAACGGCTGCCAACCATTGTGTTTGGGTGGGATAACACAATCTACCACTTCAATGAAAATGTCATTAAATTTTATGCCAGCACAATGTGAAGCTTGTGCAAAGGATGTGTGGAGCAACTATAATATTAATGTATCTGTTTCCTGGTCTTGCTTAAAGGGTTTACAGCATATTAGTGAAAGTAAGTCGATTGACTTTAACTACTTGTATGAATAATATGTTGCATTAAATTGTGTATTCCCCCCAACTTACCTTCTCTCTTTCAGTCGGTTACCACGGAAACAGGGATCGGTGCTGTATTGTACAACGGGCATTATACTACAGTGGCTTCGTTCTTCTCCGTGAGTGTCCATGTCTTATTCTTCTTCAAATCCAATCCTTATTCATTTTAACTGTATTTTACATATCTCAACGTATCTGCTATACAGAGAATCAATTAAAACTGCAAAAGAATATTGAAACTGTCATTTCAACAGGTTATGTTGCCTTCTCCCATTAGCGGCTGATTTCCTTTTGTGTGTTATTTCTTAACCCCACCGTCCCTCTTTTAGTTTGCTGTCAACCATCAGTCACTTGGTTTTAGATGAGATCCATGAGAGGAACTTGCACTCTGACGTCCTGCTCATCATTGTCAAGGATCTGCTCCGAGTCCGACACGACCTCAAGGTTATCCTCATGAGTGCCACTCTCAATGCTGAGAAGTTCTCCAGATACTTTGGTAAGGATTGAGAAAATAAAATAAATGTAATTAGCATCAAGCATTTAATAGTTGTTGTGCATTCCTATTAAGTGGAACCATAGAGGGTGACATAGAGCCCATATACATCAGAATGGAGCAATTTGTCAGCAATCGTTCATCGTTCACCATCAACAATAAATGCACATGAGTTGGAGTGGAATACAAAGCCTTTGTGCATAGCATATTGTCCTATAAATACAATATCAGAGAACTTACAAAAGCGTGTGAGTACATTTCATATTTTAATTCATATTTCACTATAATAATATACACAAAATGCATCTCTTATTAAAGTATTACATTATATAAAACAATTGCATGGATAGGTTTATTACATAAATACAATTATTTCTTAGACGTTGATTAACAAAGCAATGAGACAAACAAAATCCCATTCTGCATCATTTCTGTTTGATTACAGTTGTTGATTCTTCTGATGTTTTAAGAAACACTGTGTTCATTAGTTTGTAATCATTGCCTTTTTAATGCTTGACTAGTGAAATGTATCTAGCTTAGCCTGCTAACGACTAACCTAATAGTAGCTGAACAAGTAGCATGTAAGCACTAGCTTGTATTGGCCTTAAATTTAAAAAATGAACAGGTTATTTGTAGCAATTTCTTTTTAAATTTTTTATTCATTCTCAAGAATGGTTTAAAGAATAATGTTGCTTGTCACTTTATTAGCTTTCATTGTTATCTGAGACTTTTTTCCAGTTATTGCAGCTAGCTTTCTTGCCTATTTGTTTAAAAGCAAGCTACTTGAATTAAATGCTGGTTATCAATGAAAATATTATCGCATGAAGAGTATTCAGAGTCTCTGTCATATGTTGTTTTTTGTGTGGAAATTTGTTCCTGCACAAAGTAACTTTGTGTTTTACGTTACTTGACTTTTCAGAACTGGGCCCAGGTCAGTTGGTAGACTGAATGCAAATAGAAAACAAAAATTGTCTCCTGCTTTATATCTCTGTTGATGCAAGAGATTACTCCATTCACCCACTCCTGCCCTCTCCCTTTTTTCATGTCGCTCTCCAGATAACTGTCCTATGGTCCACATCCCGGGGATGACCTTCCCGGTGCAGGAGTTTCTATTGGAGGATGTGGTGGAGATGCTTCGGTGAGATCCCCCTTGACATAACAAATCATCCTTGAACCTCTATTTTAAATAAATAGGGATTAGAATCACCTAATTTGCTGACCATGATCTTTAGGGGAAACCTTGATTGTTTTTACACTACCATACTTTTATGCCAGACAATGCCTGATTTGCATTGGAGATTTAAAATACAAAAACAAATTAATGAGAAATACAGTGTAGACATTGTTAATTTTGTAAACGACTATTGTAGCTGTAAAGAATATTTCTTTATGGGATGTCTACATAGGTGTACAGAGGCCCATTATCATCAAATATCAGTCTTGTGTTCTATTGGCACATTGTTGGCTAATCCAATTTTATCATATTAAATGGTTAATTGATCATTAGAAAACCCTTTTCCAATTATGTTAGCACAGCTGAGAACTGTTGTGCTGATTATAGAAGGAATGAAATTGGCCTTTTTTAGACTAGTTGAGTATCTGGAGCATCAGCAATTGTATCTTAAATTTCAAGCTCAAAATGTCCAGAAACTAGAAGACCATTCATGCGAAAAATTGCCAAGAAACTGAAGATCTCGTACAACGCTATGTACTACTCTCTTCACAGAACCGGGCAAACTGGCTCTTACTAGAATAGAAATAGGAGTGGGAGGCCCTGATGCACAACTGAGCAAGAGGAAAAAGACATTAGACAGAGAGCAATGTGTTAGTTACCCGGTGAACAAGATTTGCAGTCTGTTTATTCACCTATTCAGAGCTGTTGCATCTTAGGGCGTACCTCTGACACAACAAGAGATTTTTGTTCATGCCTCTGTCTTATTGAGGGATATTGCAAAGTAGGGAACATCATTTTAAACAAGGAATCTTAAACCATTTCCATTTACTTTAATTACCTCAATAACGGGTTCAATATATCTATGCACTAACAAATGCGAGAAAATGCATGATTTATCTTCCGAAAGCGCCGCATAAAAAATACATACAAAAGAGTATGCCATGGTAGAATATATGAGGAACTTAACACATCTCATAAGTGCTGACTAACTCTGAGCAAAGGACAGTAGGTGGGATGTGCTGCTAGGCCCGTTATTGATGAGCCTCACACACCATACCCACACACCCTGTCCATACCTCCTGATAGGTGTTTTCCATGTGATTGTCATAGACTCTATGAATAGACCCATGGACCATAGGTTGGAACATACCCTGTTTTTTTTGTGCTATTTGAGGTACCGTATCACATCTACTATTGAGGGGCGCCATACAACCTGATAAGCGTGTGCAGACAGGAACTCAAAATGTGACAATAACAGACCATGTAAGGTTAGGATATAGTATTCACATTTGTGATTGGAAGACACCCAGACATTTGGGTATCTTTTTTTCCCTGAAAAGCCCTATATAAATATAATGTATTGTTATTATATTGGAGGGGATGTGCTGGAGGATAATGGACTGTGTAATGATTGGCTATGACCACTGACCACCTGGCATAAAAGACTGTTAACTTTGTGATTATTGGAGAACATGTACGAACTATGGAAGATCATCACCTTGGACTAAATAAAGATTCTCCCCTGACTTCCAGTTGCATTTATTTTGTTCATGGATAAAAAAATGGACAGAATCTAACAGTTAGGAAATATGTAAATCATCCCAATGACATTAATATTTTAATGGGATTTTTACACTACAGTAATTTACAGATCACAATTTCATAAAAAGTCATTAACATGAAATGGTAATAAATGTATCCTAACAATTAGTTCCTCTTGCTGGGCCTGAAGCCAAAACACTAGATCACAACACTTTGTCCAGATCACTGACCTGGAAGACATGCATGTGTAAAGTCATTGACGCTATTGTATACTTGGTAACTAACATGGGGGTCTCTGCTGAGCAAGTTCTGTTGTTGCTAGAATTGTTTTGGTCCCAATGTTTTTAGTTTTGTAAATATAATGCATGATGTCACTTCATACAGCACCGCAAAAAATGTTTCTCTAGGCCTGAGTAGCCATAGGGAGTCTGTCAGTAAAGTGCACCATCTAACCTTAGGATAGTAGCATGTGACAATTAAGCAATTAAGTATCCCCGGCACAAATTTGACCACAAGTTTTGTTAATCTTGATAAAACCATTGTAGTGGTCAAACTCTAAGGCATACTTTTTAACAACCTTGCTTAAATAATATAAACGTTTTGCATGGCTATGTTAGTTAGGGTTAGAATGTCACCTAAATTGCTTAGGTTATTGATTTGAAGATTCCAACTGAAATCTCGATTGCAATTCCGTTGGATGGATTCCATTCCAAGCATGGTTTTCTACTTCAAATTCCAGTTTGATGTATATTTGGTCTAAATTCCATTCCACTTAAAATAAAGCTCATTCTGGCTACAGTCCAATTTTATTTAAAAAAAGACTGCAGTTCCAAATAAATTAATTCAAGAATTTTGGAATTGAAAAATACATTTTCCTGTACTGTTTGAATTTGAACTCAAGCTGAATGGCTTGTATGTAGTTTTCCTGTAACATATTGCGTTTAACCATGTGTGTCAGGTATATTTGATTGATGTTTGCTTGTCTGTCTGTGTGTGCGCATGTGTGTCAGGTACCGTCCCCAGAAGCGGGAACGGAGACCCAGGTGGAAGAGGGCTTTCATGCAGGATCGAAATTCCCGACCGGAGAAAGAGCAGAAAGAGGCAGAGTACAAAGAGAGCTGGCCCTGTTACGCCCGCACACTACGAGATAGGTAAGTTACTGTTATGGTCATGTGTCTGAGGGGGCAATCGCATGTCAGTTTTGCCCATAATCTTCCGGACTTTAAACATTGGATAGGACAACCTACTGAAGTACATTGAATGCATTGGGCAAGTCATTGACTTTAATAGGGGTATGCTTTTCCATTAATTTGTATTACATACATTTAATATCGATGGGCAGAATCCACATTACTTAACTGGGCCCTGGGGATTAAGAAGAGATTGATTACTATTACCCAGGAGTGTCTGCCTGACTTTTCATGCTTTTAGTTTATTATTAGGCATCTGTTTAATTAATCTGACAGGATAATACAATGGTTTCTGAGGGGATTGTCAAAGCTGTGTGCCAGATAAAAAGAAAATCATTTTGTAAATGGCTGTTTTTTTCAGTTGCGCATCATCGCCATGCTCCACAACATAGAATTACTGTCACGTTTCTTGATTGATTAGTCTGCGTCACTGTCTCCTCACGACTGTATCCGCTCTCTGTGACTGGTGACTCTGGTTGCCTGTCTGATTGTAATTGGCAGGTACTCTGACAGCACCATTGAAGTGTTGGAGATGATGGACGACGACGATAAGATTGACCTGGAACTCATAGTCCAGCTCATCAGACACATCGTTCTCAGCGAGGAAGTGAGTTATCACTTTGCAATCCTACCAGGCTGTTCTTTTGGTGTTTCATGTTTCAAATCCACAGAATAACTAGCAGCAGTTTAAAAAAAGAGTGCTGTAAGCTAGCAGCAATCTGGGTTGTATTATTTAACATTAATTTTAAGTGTAGCAGTAATATATTTAAGTGTGAATAAGCATCAATCGGTAGGGTTATGAAATATTATAGATACAGTGGATTTTTTTTTTAATCTACATACCCCTGTTGAAAGATATCAGTTAGGAGAAAGGTACAAAATAATTTGGCGCAAAAATAACACTTGACATCACCCAAAGAACACCATACCAACAGTGTGAAGCATGGTGGTGACAGCATCATGATTTGGGGCTGTTTTTCAGCTGAAACTGGGGCCTTAGTCAGGGTGAAGGGAATTATGAACTGTTCCAAATACCAGGCAATTTTGGCACAAAACACTCAGGCGTGCGTTAGAAAGCCCAAGATGATAAGGAAGTTCACCATTCAGCATGACAAAAAACCCATAAGCACACATCCAAGTCCACAAATGCATGGCTTCACCAGAAGAAGATTCATGTTTTGCAATGACTCTGCCAGAGCCTAGACCTGAATCCATTTGAACATCTGTGGAGCTGATCTGAAGAGGGCTGTGCACAGGAGATGTCCTCGCTATCGGACAGATTTGGAGCGCCTTTGCAAAGAAGAGTGGGCAAATATTGCCACGTCAAGATGTGCCATGCTAATTGACTCCTACCCAAAAAGACTTGAGTGCTGTAATAAAATGGAATGCTGTGATAAAATCAACAAAGTATTAGATTAAGGGTGAGCATATAAGCGCAATAAGCTTATGAATGGTCCAAAACATTCACACACAGCAAAAAATATATCAAGAGGATAAAGCAATTATTTACCTGACACAGTGCATAGCAGCCGTTTAAAATGATTACTGTAAACTAGCAGGAATTCTTTTGTAGTATTATTGAATATTGTCGATATGGCAAGTATGTCAGTAATATACAGATTTTTTTAACTAGCATACATTTTGAAAGAGTCGGTTGGAGGGAGTATGAACAGCATTGTAGAAACATTGAGTATTATTCAGGGTTTTTCCTGGCTCAGAATGTGTCTGGGGGGTAACTACGCACGACAGTAATCATGATCGGTCCACGTATAGTAAAGGCAATGAGTTACGTTATGACAGGAATCTATGCATTTTCTTGTTTTTTCTGACCACTTGATAAACAAAAATGTCTATCATGCTTGAATAAATGAAACCCCATTAATGAAACTGGTTAAAACATTTTGTTTATTACAACATTGGAAGGGGGGACAGGGGTTGGGAGAGGCAGTAAGTTGCAGAGGTCATATCCTGCTTCAGAGCATTTCACCCTCCTCTTTTTATTAACTAAATAAAAGGATCTGACATAGTTGTCTATAGGACTGGACAATATGACCTGAAATCAAAATCACGATAAATTGACAATTTTACCTTGAGTTTGATGATTTTTATTTATTTATGTTTTGCTTTGTTTGATAATTTAAAGTTTACATTTTAACATTGTAATATCAAGCACATTGGAAAATTAAGAAAGGTGTTTATGAAAATATTTGTTTATTGTTGTCACTGTATTTACTTTGTGTGCTGAAGTAAAATATTATTTATATAGCACCTTTTTAAATACATGTAACAAAGTGCATTACAGGAACATCAGCACAGAAAAAGGAGAATAAAAACATTATCATGTATGACACATATAATCAAACAAAGAGAATATAGCAGCAATTCTCCAACCAGATATCCCCACTTAGATAATTTCATATTATAGCATTGTGTCTGTTATGCTGATGTGCATTTACCAATTGCAAGGTGCAGCCTGTGTCCAAAACACAGCTGCCGTGTCCATCCATTGAGTTGTGCAACTTTGACAACGTTAGCGCCGCTGTCTGTCGTTACGGAGTTTCTCTTCTGTGAGTTCCCACGCAGAAAGCATATCTCTCAGGACCTGTGCAATCTTCTGACGTATGATCGACTGGAAAATATGCCATCTTAAGGCATCTGCTGCAGGTTTTCTATTCATCGTCAGTGTAGTGCAAAGTACATCTCAAGTATGGGTCCATCATCCTAGTTGACCAGAGATCAGTTGTGGCTGCAAAGTGCTGAACAGACTTCAGTTCAGCAGCTACCTTTTATGACATGGTTTGTATATGTTGGGCAGCGCAGTTTAGGAACAATATGGTCGCAGTGGCACAGTGTATCTTCTGTGGAGAGTTTTACCGTGGTGTTTACACCCACTGCGCTCCACTGTAACTATGGGAGCCATATCCTTTGCGATGTAGTAAAATGGTGTCAGTTATTTATTTCAATCTTCTTGAATCCTTTTCAAAATGTGTAGCATTTGGAAATGCATTTGTTATCAGCACCTACTTTGTGGATGCATTTGTTACTGGCTGCTTTTTGCTCTTTCTTTTTTGAGACATGCACTGTTCATATTCGGTTACATGATTGCTCCACGTGTAGAAACAGTTTTTCTGTGTTTACATTTGACTTAATTTTGTTAGGTGTCATCTTTGCTATAGCCAAAATGTGACCAAACGACAGACACTGCATTTTTCTTTTGGACAATTTGCTCAGTTGTATCGGCGTTTGTGTTCTCCATGTTGCCTCCATGCCACTGACTGGACCGGGCAGAGTCCGGTGACAACACACGCGGTAGTAGGTTTTTAAGGGGAAAGTATTAACAGGAAAAACTAAAATTAGGGACATGGGAAAATTACGTCACTTAGGGGATCTCACTGGCCTTCGGTTTATGTTCTGCTTGTTCAACAGATGTCTAATACATTTCTAGTAAACATATTCAGAAAGTATTTGAAATGCAATTTCTTGTCCTTTTGGCGCTGGTGATTTAACTTTGACGATCACTAAAACCTCTTTGGGGGTATAAAAAGCACTACTGTAGTCATCACTATCCTCTTGCAATAGGACCAGCTGGATGGCAAAAACTGTTAAAGTGGCACTTTAAAGGAAATTTGAATTTTAAAAAATGTGATTGAGGATAAGAAGGGTTCAATTCTTTGCTGGCAGACAGAGACAGTGAGCGTCAGGTTGCTTCCAAAATTTCAAAGAAAGTTTCAAAGACAAATCAAGCTCAAGCAGCAGACATTGGGGACAACTACAGACTGGCAGAGGGCGAAAACAGTTGTCCACTGACCGAGATGACCGTCAACTAATTTTAAAATCACTCAACAACTGTAGGATGACTTCAAGTGAGTGGCAAGCAGCAGCTGGGGTGTAGTGCACTGCGAGGGTGTTTCGAAACCGGCTGCTAGGGACAGGGCTGAAGTTGTGCAAAGCTAGAAAAAAGCCCCTCATCACGGAGAAGCAAAGAAGAGCCCGACTGAAGCTTGCAAAAGACCATAAGGATTGGACCGTAGAGAATTGGCGTAAGGTCAGCACTGACGAGTCAAATTTTCTGCTTCGCCCAACACTTGGTCGTCTAATGGTTAGACAGAGACCTGGAGAGGCCTACAAGCCACAATGTCTTGCACCCACTGAGACATTTGGTGGATGATTGGTGATGATCTGGGGATGATTCAGCAAGGCTAGAATCTGCAGATTTGTCTTTGTGAAAGATGCATGAATCAAGCCAAGTACAAGGTTATCATGGAAGAACACTTCCTTCTGCTCAGACAATGTCTGCTCTGCAGACTTTACCACCCTCTGGAGGGACTTGTGGTCTGCAGTGGGGCAGTAATTCAATGGTTTCAATGGGGCACCTGTAGAAATTGGTGAGAATTTTTGCCGGCCGGCCCAATTACTTGAGTCTCCTCAGGAAGTTGTAGTTTTCACTGCCATTTTCGCTTGCCTGGACAAAGTAAGCAGGACCTCGATGAGAACACTAACAGTCTTGAAGTCGGAGACTCTCCCCTTCAGCTCCATTGATGTTTATGGGGTCATGACCCCCTTTTTCCGCTTCCTGATGTCCACGATCATCACTTTAGTTGTGCAGACTTTTAGGGAGAGGTTGTGTTCCTGGCACCATGTAGCAAGGTTCCTTACCTCCTCTCTGTATGCGGTCTCATCGTTGTTGGAGATCAGACCCAGGATGTTAGTGTCGTTTGC
Organism: Esox niger; assembly: GCA_016801105.1. Taxonomy (NCBI): domain Eukaryota; kingdom Metazoa; phylum Chordata; class Actinopteri; order Esociformes; family Esocidae; genus Esox; species Esox niger. The sequence goes on from JACXGJ010008963.1 coordinate 10,922, forward strand.
AAATTATTTTGGAGGTGTGTGGCCACACAGCCATGCGTGAACAGGGAGTACAGGAGGGTATGCAGCCCTGTGGGGCTTCAGCGCTCAGAGTCCGTGTAGAGGAAGTGAAGTTGCCAATTCTCACCACCTGGAGTCTGCCTGGCATGAAGGCCAGGATCCAATTGCAGGGGGAGATGTTAAGTCGCAGGGTCCTGAGCTTAGGAACAAGCTTGGTGGGAACAATAGTGTTTAATGCAGAGCTGTTGTCCACCAACAGCATCTTCACATATGGGTAGCCTTTTTCCAGGCGGGAGCAGGCAGTGTGTGTTTTCAGGGCAATGACCTCGTCCGTAGATCTATTGTGGCAGTATGTGAATTGGAAGGGGTCCAAGTTGTCAGGAAGGGTGGAGCAGATGTGAGGTCTGACCAGCCCCTTGAAGCATTTCATGATAATGGAGGTCAGTGCTACAGGGCAGTAGTTGTTCATGCAGCTGATGGAAGGTTTCTTTGGTACAGGGATGATGGTGGTCTGTTTGAAGCAGGATGTGACTAATGACAGGGACAAGATGAGGTTGAATGTGGAGGTAAAATGCTCCACTTGCTGGTCGGCACACCCCCCGAGGACACCGTCTGGAATGCCATTTGGCCCTGGTTACTTCCGAGGGTTAACTTTTTTTTAAAACTCTCCTCACGTCAACCGTGGTTAGGGACAGAGAGTAATTGTCATTGTCCTCAGCAAGCCTCGCTGAAGGAATGGTGTTGGTTACCTCAGACCATGTATCGAAGGAGTTGAGCTTTTCAGGGAGCAAGGTGGTGGTACGTGCATCATTGCTACTTCTCCCTTTATATTCTGTGATATTTTGCAGTCCTTCCCACTACTGTGTCTGGGGTCAGAGTTGTGGATACCAGTCCATCTCCTGAGAGATTAATCTCCAGCTTACGTAATGTCATCAAGAAGTCTAAAGCTCATTGCCAACCATCCTGGATGTGGCTGCATGAGAACATGTTGGATGAACAACTAAGGAAGCAATAAACTACGCTTCTTTTGACTAGTTGTGTATCTAGAGAATCAGCAATTGTGGTTGCAATTACAGGCTCGGAGGGCCAGAAACGAAGAACTTTCTTCTGAAAGTCGTCATGCTATTTTTGTTCTGAGAAATGAAGGCTATCCCATGTGAGAAATTGCCAAGAAACCGGAGATCTCGCTAATCAGAATGAAAAGAGTGGGAGGCCCCGGTGCATAATTGATTAAGAGGACTAATGCATTAGAGTCTAGTTTGAGAAATAGACAACTCACAGGTCCTCAACTTGGAGTTTAATTACTCAGTACCCACAAAACACCAGTCTCAACATTAACTGTGAAGAGGCGACTCCTGGATGCGAGCCTTTTAAGCAGAGTTGCATACAAAAGCCATATCTCTGACTGGCCAATTAAAAGAAACGATTTCGAAGGGAAAAATAACACCGACACTGTAAGAATATGTCTACGAGTCTAAGTGGGAGGTTTTTGGATCACGAAGTACATTTGGAGGAGTGCTTGACACCATCGGTCAGGAATGGCTGGAGGCAATATGATACACTAGGGGTGCTTTGGTGGTGAAGTAGAAGATGTGTACAGGGTGAAATGGTAAACCCTTTGAACGACGCTTGATTAGAGCCAGTATCTACAGAGCCAGTATCTACAAGACAATGACCCAAAACGTATCTCCAAACTATTCAAATACTATTTTAGGAAGAAGCAGTCAGCTGATATTTTGCCTATAATGGAGTGGCCAGCACAGTCACTGGATCTCAACCCTATTGAGTTGTTGTGGGAGCAGCTTAACCGTATGGTAACTAAGTTGTGCCCATCAAGCCAATTCAACTTGTGGGAGGTGTTTCAGGAAGCATGGGGTGAGATCTCTTCAGATTACCTCAACAAATTCACAACTAGAATGCCAAAGGTCCACATGGCTGTATTTGCTGTAAATCAAGGATTATTTGAGAGCAAAGTTTCCTGGAGACACAAAAAAATATTTCTAACCTTGTCTATGACTATTTTAAATAATTGTTGCTATATTCCCCATATAGCAATATGAATAGGATGTTTTCATGGGAAAAAAGGTCATTTCTAAGTGACCCCAAATAATGTAAGTGCTAATTAATTTTCCCACCACTGTATATTCACTGCTCTAACAAATGAAGGGAACACTTAAATCACACATCATGTTGTAATGAAGGAAATATATTAAAGAGTGAAATCTTTACTGTAAATTAAGTTATTCTGTGAGGACAAAATGTAGCAATTGTCAATGGAAACCAAAATCACCAACCGATTGATGGCTGGAACCAAACTCAAAGTAAACAATTGAAGTGGGTTGGAGGATTTCATTCCGGTACCTAACTGCAGTTAGGGTACCATTGGCTAGCACCTGAAGGAAAGTGACTGACCCTCCGCCAAACCGGTCATGCTGGAGGATGTTGCAGGGGTCCAGGGAAGAAGAATCAGTAGACTGTCTCTTGCTTCTACAAATTACTACAATTTCTCTTACGTTAAGTCACATAGATGATGTTGTAACCTCGGACCAATATGAATACATTTTGTGAATGTTCATTCAAACCACCGCAGGATTCTGATTAGTTTATTTTCATGAATAAAGCAGAGAATTTGGATACATCACGATGATCAAATCGTGAGAAATGACAGAAATGTGTTGTAAAGCAGATGCTCTACTGGATGTGAGAAAAGTGAAGCAAGGTGAGAGTGTGTAGACAAAACACAACGTGATCCCGCAAAACTTGCAGACGTTTTAAAGTCTATAGAGCAGGAGATACTTATGAGTAAAATGTATGAGAATATATGCATCTGTAACTAAAGTAGTCATAAAAAGTAGTTCATTATAATGAATTATGAAGAGCACTCTTTGGAATTCATGAATAATCTGGGTCTCTTTCCTGAGATGACTAAATAAAGATAGTGTTGTGATGAAGTAGCTACAGGGGCGGTTATTCCCAGCGCTCTCTTATTAATGCTAATTAATCCCAAGCCACCATCTCCACAAGTCCCAGGAGGGACAAGTGTGACGCAGGTACCAAGCCATGGCACACACAAACACAGATGCACACACATAAACATTGCTCATTATCAGAAAAGGGGAAAATAACTCTGCTTATGCAACGAGTCCTCTAAATGGCCCGGATATACACTCTCAGCTGATATGAATTATTTGATGTTGTCCTTATGGGTGGGTAATCACTGGGGAAAATGTCTTAATTTACCAATCACCACGGTCGGAACCCTGGCAGCCGGCGCCTTGCTGTGGCTAAGAACCTAGTCACGGCTATTAAACTGCTTTCCACTTGGCACTCTGACAATGTTATGTGAATTAGCTTCGCCAGCTCCCTCTGGGTCAGGATACTTGACCATGACTAAATGTCAGCTAGAGGCCTACATGCATACCTCAAGGCCCTACTGTAAGAGCACCCCTCCCCTTGATAGAAAGATTTGAGAGGATGCTTCATAATCTATTCTAAATACGTTTTGTTCCCTGGGCACTTCCACACAAATGCATCTGATGTGGCCTTCAAAAGCCTATAAGAAAGGTTTGAGAACCTCCTGAACGAATGCATCATCTTAATTATCGGCAGATCAGTTTCCCACGACACTTTCCTCTTCGTGTTCTGTGAAACTTTACTAACATAACCTAGCACTTTGACTCTGCAACACAGATATAAGAAGTGCTTCTTCATGCAGTCCTGTCCATCAGAAGTATGTCAACAACAGGCAGGAACATCAATAAAGAACATACAGTTGACGTGCTTAAGCAAGCTAGCGTCTTATGATAGAAAGCTAGTGATTTGACATACGTGCATATTCCTTGTGGCTCTGTTGGTAGAGCATAATATTTGCCACACAAGTATTTTGAGTTCAGTTGTCACTGGCACCTACGTTGTGATAATGTATGCACACACTGTGAACCGCTCTAGGTATAAGCACCGATCACTACATCATAATGGTGCGGGACAGCTGAGCGTACAGCACCACAGCTGAGCTGACAAGAGGGTCGGAGCAGAACAAGCATGTGCTACTGAAATTAAAATGGGTTCATTTGGATTAAATTGTGAAAGAAACATTGCCTTTGGTTTTGCATTCACAGGTTAGCCGCTATCTTTTTTGTTAAATATTTATAGTGTGGCTCAGACTCAGTGCTTGTGTAAATGTTCACTTCAAGCATAGTAAGTCACCATCACAGACATCTAGTCACATCGCCAGCTATTAAAATCTAGCCCTAGTCAAAGTTATGTCTCAAATGACATTAAGATAAATTCCTAAAACACTGGATTACATTGTGTATCCTAATGTATAGGGTTGTAAATGCATTTCATTCGTATGACTTTTTCTTTGGTGTCTGAATGTTATTCCTAGAGTTTAAACAAGATCCAGAGGCTGGTTAAATATCAGCAATGTTCCTGCTGCCCAGCTTCTCTTACACCATGAAAGAGAATGGTCAATCAAAAAAATGTAAAAAAAGATCTCATAGTGAGACTGAAAGACCGGAGACTGAGAGGGAGAGAGATGGAAAGAGAAGAAAATAGATTGGGTTTTTCGTCAGCGTCACTATCATTTCCTCAACTCAATTATCCCCCCCACCTCTGCCTCCCCTCTTTTCTTCTCCTTTTTCTCCCTAGTTCCAGCAAGAGCTGTTAGAGCACTGAAAATGGGCACGCATGTGCCAAGGCTCTGAACTAAATCAATATCTGCACAGAAAAAACAGGACTCAGTGTTCAGAATGTAAACTGAGGTGGAGAACCGGGGTGCATTCTACACTGCTCAACAAAATAAAGGGAACACATAATCATCACAGTATAACACCAAGTCATTTAAACTTCAGCCATATCACTCTTACCAGTTGTGACATGAATTCACAATCGCTTATGTATCCTATGTTTTGATGCAAATGAAAGTAACAGGTTCACTCGTGCAACATGTTCTATCCATACTCCTTTGCTCAGAGTTAGTCAGCACATCTGTGTTGTGTTAAGTTTCTCCAGCCTACCTCCTCTCACTGGAGAGGAAATAGCAAGATAACCCCCAAAAAGAAAATGGTTTTGCAGGTGGTGTCCACAGACCGTTGTTCTCTCCTTATCCTTCCTGACTGATTCTTATCTAGTTTTGTGGTTTGCTGGTGTCCTTTTCACTACTGGTAGCATGAGGCGGTACCTGCAGTCCATTCAGGTTACACAGCTAGTCCAGCTCCTCCAGGATGGCACATCCATACGTACTGTCGCAATAAGTTTTGCTGTGTCTCCCAGTAGAGTCTCAAGAGCATGGTGGAGATACCAGGAGACATGCCATTACACAAAGAGAGCTGGACAGGGTCGTAGAAGGGCATCAACCCAGTAACAGGACTGGTATCTGCTCTTCTGTGCATGGAGGAAATAGTGGGTGGCATGTGGGCCCACCCTCCTCTAATGGAGCCTGTGCTCACAGCCCAGCATAACATTATAACCACCTGCCTAATATTGTGTAGGTCCTCCTGTTGTCGCTAAAACAGCCCTGACCCATCGAGGCATGGACTCCACTAGATCTCTGAAGGTGTGCTGTGATATCTGGCACCAAGACATTAGCAGCAGTAGCTTTAAGTCCTGTAAGTTCCAAGGTGGGGCCTCCATTGATCAGACTTGTTTGTCCAGCACATCCCATGGAGGCTTGATTGGATTGAGATCTGGGGATTTTGGAGGCCAGGTCAACACCTTGAACTCGTTGTTGTGTTCTTCAAACCATTCCTGACCCATTTCTGCTTTGTGGCAGGGCGCATTATCTTGCTGAAAGAGGCCAGTGCCATCATGGAATACCGTTGCCATGAAACGTGCACATGCCACCATCCACAATGTAAAAGAAAAAGTAATTAATCAGACCAGGCCACATTCTCCCATTGCTCCGTGGTCCAGTTCAAATGCTCACATGCCCATTGTAGGCACATTTGGCAGTGGTCACCAGGGTCAGCATGGGCACCCTGACTGGTCTGAGGCTATTCAGCCCTGTACGCAACAAACTGTGATGCACTGTGTGTTCTGACACCTTTCTGTCAGTACCAGCATTAACTTTTTCAACAATTTGAGCTACCGTAGCTCGTCTGTTGGATCAGACCTCATGAGCGGCCTCTGCTCCTTGCATGCATCAATGAGTCTTGGCTGCCCATGACCCTGTCAACGGTTCACTGCTTTTCCTTCCTTGGACAACGTTTTGATAAGTACTGACCACTGCAGACCGGGAACACCTCACAAGGGCTGCAGTTTCCAGTATTTTTTTAAAAGTATGTATATATTTTGGCTTCTTGAATCGTATAAATGTATTTATGTTCAGCCTAAGGAAAAAAGCCTAAGGATTTACAATAAAAAACGAAAACACTCGAAACTATATCCTACCAGCATTAGTTTAATGATTGACATTACCATGCAACAGATTATTCCCGGGTGTGGGAAATTCACCTTTAATTGCCATTTTTACCTGTGTGTGTCTTCTCGTGTGTCTTTTTGGGGGTAAAATATATCCCGGGAACTTAATTTAGACCCTGGTCCTTGCGGTGGAAACCCAGTGAGTTCCTTGAAAAATTCCTGCGGTGGGAACGTGGCTATTGTCGAGCCCTGAGCATTAATGCTGCTTTCATAGAAGTGCAAGTCATATACTATTCATCCAAGGCAGCACGAATGCACCCCCCATAACATCACTGATGCTGGAATTTGAACTGCGCTGATAAGAAGCCAGATGTTCCCTCTCCTCTTGATGCTGAAGGACACAGTATCCATGATTGCAAAAATTTATGATGTCAGGAGAGCCCTACCTACTGGAATGCATAGTGCCTACTCTAACGTTTAATGGAGGGATCTTTTAGGGTTTCTAGGGCTGTTTCAGGGTTTGGACTAAGCGTCTTGGTTCTGGTGAAGGGTCATCTTCATGCTGCAGGATACAAAGGCATTTTAGACAATTGGGTGCTTCCAACCTTGTGGCAAAAGTTTATAGAATTCAGCCCCAAAGGCACTACAAAATCTTGTAGAATTTCCTTCCCAGAATGGTGAATATCTTCATTTTAAATGAAAATATCAAAACTTTAAAACAGCACATTGAATCATGTAGTAACCAAAAAAGTGTTAAACAAAAGAAAAATGCATTACATATTTTAGATTCTTCAAGGTAGCCACCCATTGCCTTGGAGGTGTGTTTGGGGTCATTGTCCTGTTGAAAATGTTGAATACAATGAAAATGTGAATCCCAATATGCGCTTTCTGCTGCGTTACACCATCCTGTGGTAGAAATGCTGATTGTGTGTGCCTTTAATTAAATCTCTGAATGTGTCTGAATGTGTCAAAGTGCACCTTCACATCTCCTGCATGCTTCATGGTGCGAACCACACATTGGTTTATCATCCACTCACCCACTCTGTATCTCACAAAGACCTCATAACACATCGCACTTATATTTCTTCATGCTGTATTTTTAGGAAGAGCATAAAAATAAGCATTTTGCTTTAAGCCCTTACTTGCTGTTAGCTAATACAAAATACAACTCTTTTTGTCCTTATGCCCAAATATGGACACGAGCTGATCTGATTGATTGAAAGACACGTTAGTGGACAATGCAGCTCCACCTTGGAAGCTCATGCTAACACTAGAACACCCCTTTGTCATTGTGTTTCTCTAAGCTTTTAGGTGCCTAATTCCACTTTGAGCAAGTTAGGTTTTAATTCCTTTGATAACTTTTTTCGGCTTTGAAGCAAGCATGCATAGAAGCAAATCAATGTATTTTACATTGAAAATAAAATACAAAATGCAACAGAATTAACTTGCATTATGATTGGTAAAAGAGAGCGGAATATATATTTAATAACATAATAAATCAAAATGAGAAATGTATAATACCGCATAATAATAAAACATAGAATAATAAAATAGAAATAATAAAACAAATAAAAACATAGGAAGCTATAAATGTGTCAGTTAAGTTTAAGTTATAAAAACATACTGTTATGCAAAAATGCCCCCCCCCCCCAGGAAAATAGTATTATTATCAGACTGTAGTCAGGAGGCGGCAGACATGCAATGGTAGAATAGCTGTTTCTGACTGTAAAGGTTTTGATCAGTTTTTGTGTTGCCTGAGTATGTTTGTGTAGATGTGTTGCCTGAATTTGTGCATTCACCCTGTTTCAGGAAGGAGCAATCCTGGTGTTTCTGCCAGGTTGGGACAACATCAGCGCCCTCAACGACCTCCTGAAGACCCAACAGATGTTTAAATCCGGTACAGGCGTGCATGTCCACACATTCATTTACATGTTTACACTCACGCACAATCAGTGGTGAGAACATTTGTGTGCTAATAATATCTCGTTGTTGAATGTCTTGAATCACCCTTTAGGCCCCAATATATTTTTAATACTGCTGTAGATTACAGAGAATTCTCAAAATAAATCATATTTTCTCCAAAATGTAAAACCGACAGCACAAAAACTAAGTGCAAATTTAAATTAATAGTTTACTTTTCAAAAGAAACATAAACAATTAATTTGTGCTCTTCATACAACATGATTTTTCAAAAAAGTTGGTCCGCTTCGTAAAATATAAAGGCAATTATGTGCAAATCATTTAAAACCAATATTCAATAGGAAACCGTATGAAAACAACATTTCAAATGTTGAATGTAAGATTAAAAAAAAAATTGGTGGAAAAGAATATGCCCACTTTAAATTTGATGCCAGCAACACATTTCAATAAAGCTTGGACAGGGGCAAAAATAGACTGGGAAAGTTATGTAATGCAAACCTGGCAACATGTCAGTAACATCATTGGGTATAAAAAGAGCATCTGAGAGAGGATGAGTCTTTTAGAAGATGGGGAGGGGTTCTCCACTCTGCGAAAGACTGCATGGGCAAATTGTGCAACAATTTAATAATAACGTTTTTCAATGTATAATTGCAAAGAGTTTGGCGATATCATAATCTACGGTACATAAAATCATTAAAAGATTCAGAGAATCCCGAAAAGTCTTTGTACTCCAGGGACAAAGCCGAAAACCGGGGGTGGGTAGAGTACTGAACACCTGTACTCAAGTAAAAGTACTGTTACTCATCCCAAAATTTTTATTTCTGTGATTGATCTGGGTTGCAAATAAGATTCTTGAAAAATAAATATTTATCTTGTGTAGTAATGCTGAATTTGTAAATCAAATATTTGTTATTAGTAAGTCAGGTTTGTGGAATGACTGATTACATTACAACTAAGCCACCTGGTTAGCAGCAATTGCTTTCAATTATACAGCTAGCTAGATTGGGTGTGTTGCTGCTAACAAGAAGTGCAATACTAAATTAAGTTCAAGACAAGCCTAATGAACCACTAATACAAATATATTAACAAGCTGTACACATATACTAAAAAGCCAGAATATTATATTATCATTACAATTACTGCATTTCGTTGTACTGTAATTTTAGTTGTTCAATCACAAAGAAGTTGCTGTAAAAATGGCTAAAATAGGAAGTAGCGCGAGCCGGTTCACTAACCTTACCTCTATGTGCTTGCGGAGGATGGATGATGAGTTGTTGCAGAGATGGTTACGTCTTTGGGATTACAAAGACAACACTTCATCATGACTGTGTTGCATCACTTACATTTAAATGGAAACATGTCGTGCAACTGTGGCCAGGGGCTGGAATTTCCCTTGTCAAGGTCCTCCAGTTGACAATTTTTTGTGTTGGTGATTTAGTGAGCTATGTCCGTGCTTGCACTCCTATGCAAATTTAAAGGAGCGGAAGGGAACACATTACCCCCAACCTCAAATAAAATCACGAAACTAAAAAACTTTTTTTTAGACCAACAACCCAAGACAAATTGCTATGAAAGAGTAGGGGAAAAAATTTACTTGAAGAGTACAGACCCCAGAAAGTAACATAGAAAATTACTCGTTCCTCTGAAACTGTACTCTTTTACAAATTTGCGTTACTTGTAACGCGTTACTACCCACCCCTGCCGAAAACCAATATTGGATGGCCATGGTTTTTGTGCCTTCATGCGGCACTGTGTTAAAACCAGATATAATTCTGAAGTCTCTTTTTCTGGAGCTGTATTCTTCGATATATCAGCTTGTCACAACATTAAAATGACAAAAATGTCTTAAATTCACGATCTTCAGTATCCTAGTCTGTTTCACTACCCACTACTCCAAACAGGAATTTATTTTCGATAGGGAAGAGTAGTGGTGTTACAAAGTTCGCTACACTATGCAGAATTACTGAAATTGTGTAAGTATGTAATTATTATTGCCACAATAAGGGCAATACGTTCCTATCTTGTTATCACTTCTCTTTGCCTCTTTGAAACCGTAGCTAAACATCTAGCTACTAAACTATCATTTTACGTTCACCCTTAATAACTGGCTGTGCATTCAATCAGCGGAAAGTCTTGTACCTACCCTTTCTGTTTAAACTTAACGTGTTTTGAGGAAATGTGTTTGTATTTGGGGAAGGTGTATTGTATTGGGAGTGTGTCATCATATTAGTGGTTGTGTTTTGCGCTATTGGGGGGGTATTTTCATTGGAGGTGTGTTAATTGTATTAGTGGTGAGGATTACCGGAAGTTTCTGTGAGTGTGTAAGATTGAGTCTGTAACTTCATGAACAATAGACTATCAACTGCTGCAGTATATAATTGAATTACTCTCACTTGATGACCGGATCATTATTTCAACCACTATATGAAATGGTTGGTTCCAAACACATGCTTCTATATAGACATTAACCAATGTCTGGCATTTGGAGAGTCCTAGCCAAATGAAGTGTAAAACTGAAGTAAAACACAATGCGGCGTGATACCGATGCTGAGGCATGCATATACAGTACATCACCACAGTCAAAATCTGAAAAAAGTTAAACTTATACATACAGTGCCTTGCAAAATTATTCACCCCCGTGGCTTTTTACCTATTTTGTTTCATTACAGCCTTTAGTTTAATGTTTTATTCATCACATCAGAATTGTATGTGATGGATCAGAACACAATAGTCTACGTTGGAGAAGTAAAATTAGAAAAATTTATACATAAAACTATTTCTAGAAATCTAAAACTGAAAATTGACATATGCATATGTATTCACCCCCTTTGTTATGAAGCCCATAAAAAGCTCTGGTGCAACCAATTACCTTCAGAAGTCAAATAATTAGTGAAATGATGTCCACCTGTGTGCAATCTAAGTGTCACATGATCTGTCAGTACATATACACACCTTTTGAAAGGCCACAGAGGCTTCAACACCTAAGCAAGAGGCACCACTAAACACTGCCATAAAGACCAAGGAACTTTCCAAACAAGTAAGGGACAATGTTGTTGAGAAATACAAGTAAGTGCTAGGTTATAAAAAAAAAAAAATTTGATGATCCCCAGGAGCACCATCAAATCTATCAAAACCAAATAGAAAGAACATGGCACAACCGCAAACCTCCCAAGAGACGGCCGCCCACCATAACTTACGGTCCGGGCAAGGGGGGCATTAATCAGAGAGGCAGCCCAGAGACCGAAAGTAACCCTGGAGGAGCTGCAGAGTTCCACAGCAGAGACTGGAGTATCTGAACATAGGACGACAATAAGCCGTACATAGAGTTGGGCTTTATGGCAGTGGCCAGAGAGGCCATCACTTTCAGCAAAAAAAGGCATGTTTTGAGTTTGCCAAAAGACATGTGGGAGACTCCCAAAATGTATGGAGGAAGGTGCTCTGGTCTGATGAGACAAAAATTGGACTTTTAGGCCATCCAAGAAAACGCTATGTCGGACGCAAACCCAACACATCACATCACCCAAAAAACACCATCCCCATAGTGAAACATGGTGTGGCGGCATCATGCTGTGGGGATGTTTTTCAGCAGCCGGGACTGGGAAACTGGTCAGAGTTGAGGGAAAGATGGATGGTGACCTTAATCCAATAGAAAATCTGTGGTCAGACCTATAGATTTCTTTTCACATGCACAAACCATCCGACTTGAAGGAGCTGGAGCAGTTTTGTAAGGAGTAATGGGCATAATTGGTCCAACGGAGGAAAAGCGGTGAACTGGTGGCAGGGTCATGGGCAGCCAAGGCTCATTGATGCATGTAAGGAGCAGAGGCCGGCCCATGTGGTCCTATCTAACACACGAGCTTCTGTAGCTCAAATTGTGGAAAAGGTTAATGCTGGGTTCTGTTAGAAAGGTGTCAGAACATACAGTGCATCACAATTTATTGTGTATGTGGCTGCGTAGCCGCAGACCAGTCAGGGTGTCAAAGCGGATCCCTGTGACCCCTGCCGAAAACGCCTACAATGGGCACGTGAGCATCAGAACTGGACCACGGAGCAATGGAAGAAGGTGGCCTGGTCTGATGAATCATGTTTCCTTTAAAATCCCGTGGATGGCCGGTGGCGTGTGTGTTGCTTAACCTGAAGAACACATGGCACCAGGATCCACTAGGGTGGCGGCAGGAGACAATGTGATGCTTTGGGCAATGTTCTTCTGGGAAACCTTCGCTCCTGCCTTTCATGTGGACGTTACTTTGATACGTTCAGTACCACATACCTATGCATTGTTGCAGACCATGTGCCCCCTTTCATGGCAACTGTATTTCCTGATGGCATTGGCCTATTTCAGCAGAGTATTGCGCCCTGCTACAATGCAGATATTTGTTCAAAATGACATTTTTGTTTTGTTCTGTTCTCAAATAAGGATGCATCCTTGAGGACTCAAAAACTGTGTGTTTGGTTCCAGTGAGAACATCAAGCTTGTAACTGCAAACTTGTTAGATGCATTTGTAATTGTTTTTGTTATATGCGTTAGGCGTAATGTTAAGGTGATTTATGTCTGGACTTTCTTCAGTTTTACTTGAGTATATGTGATGTTTCTTTCCACTTCAAAATGGTGATAGTGCCAGGAAAAACAATAACAAAATTATTGTCATGGTAGCATGCACATGAATGTAGAAGTGTTCGAAATCAAGTCTGTCTTACTTACAATAAAATTTACTCCAAAAGGCCCATTTGCTATTTTGTTTCTCACTTGATCAAAATTACAAATGGGTAGTGCATTGAGGCAAGTATTAAAATGTTTACATCTTGATTCACTTTATTGATCAGATTTTGATCAGATAAAAGTGATAACATTTTGATTTGTTTTGTTCTCCTCATGTATTATCAGGTCAGATGTATGTAAAAGAATCATTCAAAACATTTCTCGCAGCACTCACTACATACTGAGCGGAAATAGGATTTAGAAACTTTACACAACACGGATGTGCTGACTAACTCTAAACAAAGGACAATTGATAGGACGTGTTGCCTGTTACTGATGGGCCCCACACATCCTGTCCATACCTCCTGCTAGTAGTTGCACATGTGACTGTCATAGGGTGGATGGGACCATTGACCATATGATGGAATTGCCTCATGCTGAATAAATATGGCTTTCCCCTGATGTCTGGTTGCATTCATTTTGTTCATGGATATCAAATGGACGCAAACTGACAACACACACTAATACATTCTTTCTGAACCTTTTCTGACTTTGTCTTTCAGATCAGTTTGTGATCATTCCTCTACACTCCCTGATGCCTACTGTCACCCAGACATCGGTGAGCATGGTCTCAGGAACACTTTCATCCAAAACAGCAGCACAGGAATAAAAGTAGTACTAGTGTTAATAGTGCGTCTCTCCTCAGGTGTTTATAAGGCCCCCACCAGGAGTCCGGAAGATTGTCATTGCAACCAATATTGCTGAGACCAGGTTTGTGTGTGTGGGACCAGCCCCCACAAAGATAATAAAACCTTTTTTATGAAATGTACATTTCTCTCAAGTGAACATAACCTTTACAGTAAATTGTTATGAGTGTGACTAAAAGGGTTGTTCAAAATGACCTGTCACACTGAGTAATGGGTTTTCTAAAGCAGTCGTGGACCTGATTATAAAGAGTAGAAAATGAACAAACAGAAGACATACCATGTCTTCAACAGCATGTGAAGGGTCTTCAAATGTAACATCCAATTGAAAGCTAAGCGACTGAAACCATTGCTCCATTGAAAATGGTTTTGAAATACGAACGTTTCCTTGGGGTTATGTTGGAATTGGGGTTGTCTGTATATATGTTTGATAAGACGTGCACATATGCATCTGTGAGCAAATTTGAGGAGATTTGAGGGGTGCCGCAGATTTGGAGCTAATTAACATACAGAGCCAGTGCAACTAACGAGCGCTGTCGCTGTCTCAAAATGCAACACGTCGCTACGTTGACAGCCCCCCACCCCACCACCACCAATATATTCACAGAACAGAACGCACTGTGAACAGATTAGACACACTTTGCTGACCTCACTACCACTTTTTCCCAGCAGTAGTATAAATTTAGACACCAAACTTTTCAAAGTGCCATATTTATTTTTATCGGTTTCATAGAGTTAAAGGGAGCGAATTGCTGTGTGGGTGTGCGTGCAATTTTGATTTCCTTTCAAAGTGTAGTATTGCCAAGCTGATTTCTTGGCTGTTTAATAATGAACTAATCCCTGCATCCCAGCTCTCTCTCTCCCAGCTCTCTCTCTCTCCCAGCTCTCTCTCTCTCCCAGCTCTCTCTCTCTCTCCCA
>JACXGJ010008964.1:0-25513 GCA_016801105.1 Esox niger
GGGGGGGGGGGGGGGGGGGGGTGTCTAGTGCTCTAATTCACTTCCGTTGGCATAGCATGAGTTAAAAATCTGCAAGGATTTACATCATATTCATACAGGATTCACTTTAAAAAAGTGACAACAACTAGTTACTAGCCAGACAAACAAACAGTGCATAAAGTGTTAGATTAATAATAGTATGTTATATAATTAAGTAATTATTTCATTAAGGACATTCAAAATTCTAATAATCAGTTGTATTACAATATTATTAGGTGTGCTTGCCGAGATATTCAGTCAGGCCCAACTGGAGTTATTTGTATTATGATTTTTGATACAATGTTTACTTTTGTAAGTATAAACATTCAAATATTGCATATATTAACATGTGTTTCAATGACAACCTAGTCAACATTTCTAGACACATCTCCTACATTTCTTAACCTATCAAGTCCAAGCCAACGCTATCATGTTCGGACTGGCCCAACTTGAGTTGCTAATATTCAGATTTTTGATACTATGTTAACTGTTGTAATTATTAACATTCAGAGCGTGCAAGAATAACATTTTTTCAATTAGAACCAAAGTAATACAGAGGATTAAATTCTAAATGTTCATGCATAATTAGCATAATTTATGTTGATTAAATATTAGTCTTTATCCTTAACCTATGCTGATCAACGTGTTCATCATTAATTCGTTTTTAGGCTGTATATTTTGAACCTTTCGAGCTGCAGACATAAAACTGACACTTATTAAAAAGTCTAGACTATCCCCAGTTCATATAATGAAACCTCTAATTGATTTTACATATGATAATTAGTGTAATTGTCGCTAACTTATTATTAGGCTGTATCCTTTGAAGCATTCAAGTTACAGACACGAAACCAACTTTGTTTTACCAGTTAAGTCTATCCCTCCTTCAAATTAGGAAAAGTTACTTGATTTTATGTATGCTAATTGGCGTTATTTGCATAAATGAACTACTAGTCTATAACTTTTGAACCACTCGAACTATAGACACAAAACCGACATTGTTACACCAGTTTAGGCTATATTTACTTCATTTTCGGAAACTTTAATTGATTTTACATAAGCTAATTTGGGTTATTAGCATTAATTATCCATTAGGCTACATCTTTTGAACTGCTCAAGCTACAGACATGAAACCTAATCTCATTCAAAATTTTGACTGTTCCCATTTAATGTAATGACACTTATTGATTTTAAATGGGCTAATTAGTTTATTTAGTGTTAATTAACAATTATGCTGTATCTTTTGAACCGTTCAAGCTACAGACACGAAGCCAACTTTGTTTCACCAGATTTCACCACTTTAGGCTATCCCCAGATCATAAAATAAAATCTTTATTGATTTTATGTATGCTACTTATCGTAGTTAGCATAATTAACAATTTGGCTGTAACTTTTGAACCGTTTGATCTACAGACATAAAACCAACTTTGTTTCACACGTTTAAGCTATCCCCGCTGGATATTATGAAATGGTTATCGATTTTACACATGCTAGTTAGCATAAGTAGTGTTTATTAAATACAAGGCGGTATATTTTGAACTGTTCGAGCTACAGACACAAAATCTGTCATTGGTAAAACTTTTATGAGCTTTAACTGTCATGTATGATAATTCATGCTAATTACCCTCAACAACAGTATCTCTTGAATCTTAAAACATACAGACTCCACACATTTCGATAGGTAAGCAACTCAACACTTCACATTTCAAACATAAATACTTTTAAACAGCTAGGAAGCACGCCACATTTTCTTCAGGAAATGTACTTGTCTAATTATTATAATTATTACTGGGACATGTACAAACCCTGATTGTCCAATTAGTATTCAGCTTGTTTGAAATGCTCTCTGAAATTAATCAAACAATTCTACAATCTCAAGTGAGTGAAACAAACCAAAACTTCTACGTCTAATGTCCTTTTCTCGCCTGTGATTCTTCCACACCTCCTCATCCCACCCTTCCACACAACAATTGTATTTTGGCAAACCAGCACATTAGTTATTAGGATCTGCTTAGTTATAGTTAAAGAAAGTAAATATCCCAAGTGGTCAGACACACTGTGGCATCTGCAGCTCTCCGGTCCAGGGACTTGGAGCGGCGGTAGCGAGGCAAGGATGATTTGGAGACATCTGTGGTAGAACGCCTCACAGTTGAGTCCAGTGACTGCTCCTATGAAAGTAATTACAAGTAATTTAGCAGGCACTCTTATACAGAGTCAAAATTGTTAGTTCATGCATTTTGAACCCCAAATAGTAGTGATATTCAAGCTGACTACTATTGTCTTATCCAGATTGGCATCATTTTATTTATTTAATACTTCCGGTCAAAAAACTTTTAACACCAACATTCTTCCAGTTTTTTTTTAAGTTTAAGAAGCTCAAGTCCAGTGTATAATCTGAAACTGTATAAAGATAAGCGATAGGTTTGACAAAGTTATAAAGGAGGTCTGAAATGTAAGTTATAAACAGAGGTTTACTTTAACAAAAATTGAAAATTAAGGTAGATTTCAGAGTTATAAAGAGGTCATTGGATAACAAATTACAGCTGTTCTGCACAAATGGAAGTAAATTAAGCTTAGAAAGTTGATGCACACAAGTCCTAGAGGAGTCACAACTTACACACCTTCCATCTGTATAAACGTGTTGGGACAGACTGCTATTACAACCCACTTAAGCATTATTGGAACAGTACTGTACTGCTGGAAGTAGTATACTGCTATCATAATAGTGAGAATAAAGGCAATCAACAAAAGATGACAGACGTACAACTATAACCAATGAAAGTGTAGGTATTTCTTTTATACACATAGCAAAGATACGAAAAAGTGTCAGTGAGTAGTTCCCTACACCAACAAAAGGCTCTTCAAAACTGGATGAAACTTGGACAGGAAGAGGCCTGGCAGATTCAAAGCCACAAATATCAGAAGACACGTTTCTGAGAGTCAACACCTTGCGTGATACGCAGGTCTCAGTTTTAATTGTGAAGTGAAGACTTCGAGCTGCTTGTTTGACAAGCAGATAGTAAGCATTTGCACTGATGGCAAAATAAGAAAAATATGTTTGCCTGGCCCTGAATAACTGCCAGTGGATTACCGAAGACTGGAAGATCTTATAAACCAATTAATAAAAATGTAAAAATTGTGTTTTTTTGTATGCCATCAAGTATGCAAAAGGATGGTTCCTCAGTGTGTGACACCAACTGTCAAACATGGAGGAGCAGCATTATGTCTGGGGCTCTTTTGCTGTCGGCAGAGTGGGTGGCACCCTGAATCAAAAAGGCTACCACAGCATTTTGCAGCACCATCTCATACTCGTCATTAAGTTTTATTTTGTCTGTAAATCACAAAAACATATGACTTATGCATTTTAACATCCTAAACTGACATCATCTTATACATCCATCCCAACATTCTGGCCATGTCAGAATCGTTGCTCTGATAAACTGCCTTAATCTCAGAGGTTCTCATTCCTGGTTATAATGTATGTTGTTAGCATATGTCCTGAATTCCCTGAGCAAGTTCAACACAACACCTGATTTGGCACATAGCTTTGGCCTCCAAAAGCCACTGATAGACAAGTATTCAGCAACCAAGAAATCAGTGCACTCATGCAATAGCTGTCATTTTCTGTGGGCATAACTTTGGAAACACTAAAACAACATGAAAACAGGGTTCACAGGCAGCTACAATTGTTGAGAGCTACAACAGTTATTTTGTCAGAGCTGGTCATGCTTTTCTATCTGCCCTGCTTATTTCTTCTGCCCCTTTCCCATGAAAATGTTATTTTCTCTGCTCTCCCCATTTCTCCTTTTATTTCAGTAAAGGCAAATGAAATATGGAAGGACCTCTGTACAGCTACAAATCATCTGATCTCGATAATACAGACACCTTTTTTAGGCTGTCTACCTCTATTATTTCACCCCTTTATTTGCCTGTTAACTTTTGTTTATCTCAAATGGTTGGAATGTTGTCATGTTTGGTTTTGAGAAAGAGGCCTAACGGTTCACTCCCAGTGTGGGATTAGGCAACCTGTCAGATTAGGAAGCTAAATTGCCAGCATCAGAACATTAACATCTCTTTCGCTAGATTGATTATTATAGATGCATATCCAATCCTACCGTTCCAGTCTAAAGCATTTCAATACATGGTAAACAAACAAATAACCTGCTATCTTGAACCTACAGTGTTTTCACTGCAGTTCAGTTAGCCTCCAATGCTGGCCATATCTCAGCATCTCTAATGATCCTTGACATACTGTATGTGCCTTATAAAAAGCAGTGCTGTCTAGTTATTATTGACATAGTCAAAGCCATTAACTTCAACATCCCATCCAAATGAATAGACTCAGCAACACTGGGTTCTCAGCATTCACTTATTTCCACATACATTTTAGGTAAATGCCACCTCCACATCAACTACTCCAATTGTTACTTACAGCCTTGTAGGTACCACTCTGGTCACACCTAATGCCAAAACTTACTTTGCTCATCATTGATTTTCATTGACCACCAACGGTTGGAATTGAATGCAAAATAATTTATACCTCTGAGGCTATCTGATCATAAGTCTTGAATATAGTCCTTGGTTGATTACATTTTATATAATTTGTGTTCTTTATTGTCTATAATTGGTTAAATCTAGTTTAATAAAAGTTAAACAAATAATTAATCTTCAGTTTCAACAGCACTATTCTCACAGGACTAGGTTTTACCAAACAAAGCAAATGTAATGAAATTACGGTTTCTTGGGCTATACAGTTTATTAGGTTTCCCCAAATCCCTACCTGTTTTTTGTTTATTGGAAGTCTGCTGCTGCGGGTCTGACGTGTGGAGTTGGCTTTGGAAAATGAGGCAGAAGTGGAGGCTGGTTCAGATGAAGAGCTAGTGTCCATTTTGTCAACGTAATCCCCATCTAACTGGTCCTTTACCTGTGACCTCCTGATGCCAACACAGAGAACTCAGTATCAAAAATATATATTGTATGAAATAGCTTAGCTGAAATACCCAAAAATAAAAATACAAATTCACACACAGAAAAACCATATATCAAGACCAAACTCAAATGATATACATAGTTAAACTAAGGGTAAATAAACAGATTCCTTTAAAACAGTCAATGTTTAGTGTTTAATGCAATATGAGCATGGCAACCAAATGATAGAAAGGATGAGTGGAGTTGGAAGTTGTGGTTTGCCAATGGAAAAAGGAAAGCAGGCAGGAAGGGGCGGTTCTAGCAGGGCTAAGCAACATGTGGGGTGAGTCTCCAGGACAACAACTAGAAAGACATGGAAAACAAAAGTGTATGCTGAGTACTAGCCCTGTCAGTCATCAACAACTTTAAAAACATGACATAATGATGATGTAAAACAACTGATTAAGAAATCAAACCTGTATTGCAGACCAAACGCTCTGTGGTGCTTGTCACTTGTCAGGCACCTGAAAGTCCCCATCGCCCTACTGTCAAAGTTTGGTCTCATTTTGGGGACATCTGCCATCCACACTGTAGGACATTGAGGACCTTGATTCTGTTCCTCAATCTTTCTTTTGGCCACATTAACCAAGCCACTGGTAATCTCACCACTCAACCAGGCAAAGGACATGCTGGAAGCTGTTTGTTGCCCGATCCAGAAACTGTCCAACCCAGTAGGGGACTGGCCACTCAGGGCCTGTGGACCAGAGGAGGAAGAAGCGGAACAGGAAGAGACATGAGGTGGTAGTGGACTTCTGATGGGAAGGAAAACAAACCTTGTGGGGTCTCTGGGACAAGCACTGGACAGGGATGAAGATGGCTGATGGGTGTCGGGTGCTATGGCTTTCTTCTCCAGGCAGGAGTAACCGCTCTCTGTCCGAGACTTGGGTCCGGAAAACAGATCAACTTGTTTAGCATCTGGAAAGGAAGATTCAAGTAGAGGGAGAGTAGGAAAAGTATTAAGGAAATCATAGTTACCTGGTTTGTAAATCAACTAGATAATCATCATCAGATGACATCAGCAATGTTGTAGACCAGAGGTTGCAAAACCGTGGGTTGCTACCTACAAGGCTCTGAGGATGGAATACAAATCAGTGTAATACTCCACTATCTGAAATACTAATGGCAAAAATAGGACTCAAGGTAGAGAATCATGCCTGAAACCTTAAAATGAATATTTATGTTATGGTTTGGGGCATAAATCATGTTTTGAGGCATTGATATCTTTGCATTTAGACCGTGACCCATTGCAATCATTGAAAGAACAGTGAATTTTCCCCTTAAAGCACACAATCCAAAACAAACAAAAAAGTCTACATCAAAATGGATGAGGAACAAGAAAGCAAGTCTTGGAAAGGCCTAGACTCGAAGTCCAGACTATTGATGTTGTGACAGGACCTGAAATAAGCAGTTCATGCTAGGTAAATAAGTTTTATAGATACAGTATTTTAATTATTTTGCATTTTTGTCAGTTTAGGGACATATGTGCTTCACTGTCTTGGATGTTTCTTGTTTCTATTAATTTTTGAATGTTTTGTTTTTTGCTTAACTTTGTAGTGTTATGCACTGGTTGTTTTTAAATGTGCTTAATAAATAAATTGACTTCACAGTATTTCAAAACTTGCAAACCATAATGTCTGCTGCAGAAGGACAAAAAATTGCCATGACAAAAATATTTTTTATTGAAGACTTGATTCCCTATTTGTAAAAAAATATGGAGAAATAACAGTTTAAAGGGGGGGGTAAAAAAAACTTTCTCCAATATAAACGATATAATAATTTTCAAAGATTCTATCACGTTGTAGTAAAACTTACCTTTTCAACACCATTGGCCTGGCCATGTCTGGTGAGGCATACTTCATTTACCCCATATTAATACACAGTATTTACTCCATATTAATTGGTCAAGCATGTTTTTTAAGAAAGCTTTCCTTGACATCATTGAAAAGGAACAAATACATTGATACAGCTACAGTACATTTCAATCATGAACAAAAAAAACTTTCTATAACAGGCTTTAAAATCACAGGACACAGTTGAAGTCAGAGGACTGGCACCAAAACATTCAAGACAGGTTATTCAGTCAGTCACTCAGATGAGGCAAATTACTATTAGCTGTAAGTATTTAATTTGTACTGAATACACCTTAATGTGTTAGTTGCATGTTTCAAGTTGACCAAGGGTCGAAAAACTAAAGTTATGAACATTGGTAAATTCAGTAATTAATATTCAATCATGATAAATGCAAATTCTGGATTTTTCAAAAACTACAACCCAAAATGTTGTATGTTAAGGTGCCATTTAGTTAGTTAATATTAAGTGTTGATTGAAGATCTGATAACTAGCTTAAAAATATGAAAATAGAGAACAGCACAGCACTGTAGATCCATTCTAACAACCTGTCAATAGTGCAAGGATATGTAAAGTCACACATTGAAAAGTGAATACTTAAAATTATGATTTTATCAACAACAGGTAATATTTAAAAAAAAATATCCTACAGGACACAAGCATTAGAAAAGCATTCTGACCAAACTGTCAGAAACAGACTCCATGAGGGTGGCATGAGGGCCCGATATCCTCTAGTGGGACCTGTGCTCACAGCCCAGCACCGTGCAGCTCAATAGGCATGTCTGCAATTGGTGCCCCGTTCTCTTCCCAGAAGAGAACAAATTCACACTGAGCATGTAACAGACGTCAGAATGACAAGTTCTCGTGTCGTTGTTTACAAACAAGATGCTTAGTTGTGTCAAAATGCTTAGTAGTATTGTCAATATAAAAATGTACTTTTTTCTGATGTACACTATTTTGATGACAATGATTGAAAATACCCAAGGCTGGCACTTTTTCTGTATGTAATTTATACATTTCAACATTACAAAGTCACACATTCCTTCATGTGAGATTAGGATTGCAAGAGATTGGACAGGATTCACATTTATGCTTTTACTTTTGGTCTGTCAACAAATTACAGTGGCCTTGCAATTCAGAAAGAAAAAACACAAAACTATTGTATAGCACATAGGAAAAAAAATCTAAGTAAACAGAAAAGTTTCCACAGGAAATGCTTCTTTCAAAGTTCTGTACAATCAGAATGATATGGGGTCCTGACGCCCCAGTCTGTCGGGCCAAAAATTCTCATCTACATCACAGCGTATTACTTCTCTTGTGATGCAGCAAGGAAATAACCTTTTTACATGTCTTATGTGTGATGTCATGCTGCATCCATGGCAGCCAGCAGGGTCATTTGAGTATGTGGCTGGCGAACGTAGACCTTCCACTTCCATGCTGAAAATAACTCCTCAATTGGGTTAAGGAATGGGGAATAGGGTGGGAGGAATTCTACAATCATCCTGTGGTGGGTCACAAACCATTGACTGATGGTGTTTTAACGATGGAAACTCACATTATCCCTAAGTACCACATACATTGGTAATTCATCATGGACCTGATGTCTCATCTGTAGGTATGAGATCCCTGTATAGGTTTTCTAAGAAGGTGAGGAGAAACAGAGTGTATTATGGCTCTATTAGGGGGATATGCTTACCACACCATTCTCTGACAAAGCAGCACACAGTGACGTTTCCTTCCTGTTGGACTGGCACAACCACAGTTACTCTGTGTCTAATGACATTTTGATCACGCTTTCTGATTTTGGTCAGGTTGAAGCCAGCTTAATCCAAGTATATGAAATTGTGAGGTGGTTCACTTGATTTCAGTTCCGTTATACACTATATACCAGAAGATGCACATTTGGTTTAATGAGATATATGTATAGTGGATACATAAAGTCTACAACCCCCTGTTAAAATACCAGGTGTTTGTGATGTAAAACAATTGGACAAACATTTCCAACCTTTAATATGACCCACAGTCCCCTCCAAAAGTATTGGAACGGCAAGGCAAATTACTTTTTGTTTTTGTTGTTCACTGAAGACATTTGGGTTTAAGATCAAAAGATGAGTATGAGACAAGAGTTCAGAATTTCAGCTTTCATTTCCTGGTATTCACATCTAGATGTATTAAACAACTCAGGACAGACCACACTTCGTTCGAATCCACCCATTTTTCAAGTGAGCAAAATTATTGGAACATGTGACTGACTTGTTGCCCAGGTGTTGCCTTTTAGGTTGATTGTTCCAACATTAAATAGCTCTGCATGACAGGTCTAAGTTTCCATCCTTGGTTTAAACATAGAAAGACTAAATTTCTTGTTAAAGAGGATAAACCAACATGAAGACCAGAGAGCTGTCTATGGGAGAAAAGCAAGCCATTGTCAAGCTAAGAAAAGAAGGAAAATCGACCAGAGCCATAGGACAAACATTGGGCATAGCAAGCACAAAAATTTGTTGGTGATTTCAAAACATCAGTAGGTGACATCACCAACGACCTCTAAAGTGAAATATAGAGGCCACACTACAAGATGCAAACCACTCATCAGCCATAAGAATCGGAAGGCCAGATTGAACTTTGCAAAGAAGTACAGAGATGCGCCGCAAAAGTTCTGGAACACAATCTTATGGACTGATGAGAACAAGATTAATCTCTACCAAAGTGATGGAAAGGTAAAAGTGTGGAGAAAGAAAGGAACTGCTTATGATCTGAAGCATACAAGCTCATCTGTGAAGCATGGTGGATGTAATGTCATGGCTTGGGCATGCATTGCTGCTTCTGGAACAGGCTCATTAATATTTATTGATGATGTAACTGATGATGGTAGCAGCAGACTGAATTCAGAAGTGTACAGAAACCTTTTGTCTGCCAATTTACAGAGAAATGCATTGAAACTAATCGGGAGGAAGTTTATCATGCAGAAGGACAATGACCCAAAGCACACTGCCAACAAAACTAAGGACTTCATTAGGTGGAAAAAGTGGAAGGTTTTAGACTGGCCAAGTCAATTACCAACCCAATAGAGCATGCATTTCACCTCCTTAAAAGGAGACTGAAGGGAGAAATACCCCAAACAAGAACTGAAAGAAGCTGCGGTAAAAGCCTGGAATAGCATCACAAATGAAGAATGCAACAGTTTGGTGATGTCGATGGGTCGCAAGCTTGAGGGAGTTATTGCAAATATTACATGTTATATTCTTTAAGATAATTTATTCCATTACTTTTGCTCACCTAAACATTTTGTAGTCTAATACAAACTGTGATACAGAGGGGAGAACAAGTATTTGATACACTGCTGATTTTGCAGGTTTTCCTACTTACAAAGCATCTAGAGGTATGTAATTCTTACCATAGGTACACTTCAACTGTGAGAGACGGAATCTAAAACAAAAATCCAGAAAATCGCATTGCATGATTTTGAAATAATTAATTGGCATTTTATTGCATGACATAAGTATTTGATCACCTACGAACCAGTAAGAATTCCGGCTTTCACAGGCCTGTTAGTTTTTCTTTAAGAAGCCCTCATGTTCTCCACTCATTACCTGTATTAACTCTAACTGCTTGAACTCATTACCTGTATAAAAGACACCTGTCCACACACTCAATCAAACAGACTACAACCTCTCCACAATGGCCAAGACCAGAGAGCTGTGTAAGGACATCATGGATATAATTGCAGACCTGCGCAAGGCTGGGATGGGCTACAGGACAATAGGCAAACAGCTTGGTGAGAAGGCAACAACTGTTGGCGCAATTATTAGAAAATGGAAGAAGTTCAATATGATGGTCAATCTCCCTCGGTCTGGGGCTCCATGCAGGATCTCACCTCGTGTGGCATCAATGATCATGAGGAAGGTGAGGGATCAGCCCAGAACCACACGGCAGGACCTGGTCAATGACCTGAAGACAGCTGGGACCACAGTCTCAAAGAACACCATTAGTAACACACTATGCCATCATGGATTAAAATCCTGCAGCGCACGCAAGGTCCCCCTGCTCAAGCCAGCGAATGTCCAGGCCCGTCTGAAGTTTGCCAATGACCATCTGGATGATCCAAAGGAGGAATGGGAGAAGTCATGTGGTCTGATGAGACAAAAAAATAGCTTTTTGGTCTAAACTCCACTTTCCATGTTTGGAGGAAGGATGAGTACAACCCCATGAACACCATCCCAACCGTGAAGTATGGAGGTGGAAACATCATTCTTTAGGGATGCTTTTCTGCAAAGGGGACAGGACGACTGCACCGTATTGAGGGGAGGATGGATGGGGCCATGTATCACGAGATCTTGGCCAACAACCTCCCCTCAGTAAGAGCATTGAAGATGGGTCGTGGCTGGGTGATCCAGCATGACAACGACCCAAAACACACAGCCAGGGTAACTAAGGAGTGGCTCCGTAAGAAGCATCTCAAGGTGCTGGAGTGGCCTTGCCAGAAAATCTTTGGAGTGAGCTTAAAGTCCGTATTGCCCAGCGACAGCCCCGAAACCTGAAACATCTGGAGAAGGTCTGTGTGGAGGAGCGGGCCAAAATCCTTGCTGCAGTGTGTGCAAACCTGGTCAAGAGCTACAGGACACTTATGATCTCTGTAATTGCAAACAAAGGTTTCTGTACCATATATTAAGTTCTGCTTTTTGATGTATCAAATACTTATGTCATGCAATAAAATGCCAATTAATTATATAAAAATCATACAATGTGATTTTCTGGATTTTTGTTTTAGATTACGTCTCTCACAGTTGAAGTGTACCTATGGTAAACCTCTAGACCTCTACATGCTTTGTAAAAAGGAAAACCTGCAACATCAGCAGTGTATCAAATACTTGTTCTCCCCACTGTATATCCTAAGTTGTTTAACACATCTAGATGTGAATACCAGGAAATGAAATTCTGAACTCTTGTCTCATACTCATCTTTTGATCGTAAACCCGTGCTGGTCATGGGTGCACCACAGCTACGCTTAAGGTCCTAAACGACATCATAACCCCAATCAATAAAAAATGCAACTGTGCAACAGTCTTCATTGACCAGTCCAAAGCCTTTGACTCTGTCAACCATTCTATTCTTATTGGTAGACTCAACAGCCTTGGATTCTCAAATGACTGCCTCGCCTGGTTTACCAACTGGACCTATGACTATCTCCATGAGAGTACCACAAGGTTCAATTCCTAGGCCGACTATTCTCACTGTATATAAATTATGTTGCACTTGCTGCTGGTGACTCAAATCCAGCTGTATGAAAACGACACCATTCTGTATACTTCCGGCCCATCACTGGACACTGTGCTTACCCCCAGAGACCTTTAATGCCCTACAGCATTCCTCTCAGCTCCCAATGACTGGAACAAATTTTAAAAAAAACTTCCCCTCACTGCCTTTGAAAAACATCTGTTTCTAGCTACTGACTGTTCACAGTACATGTTAAATCTCCTCCATCATGCGCACATTGATCCTGCACATAGCCACCCTTATTTTCTCTGTCATGCCCTATGGCAGATTTGTCTCACAACATTGCTTCTTTGCACTATACTATTTGCACAGGTATGCCCAAGGTAATGCTATTTATTTTCTTTGTCATTACACCTTTGCAAACTAACTGACCTACCTCACAAAATAAGCTCCACATTGCACCAACTGTATAAAGCCCTCTACTGCACTTTACAATTTTAGTTTGACTTTCTAGTGCATTTGTACTCTTGGTATTGTCTTATCATTTTTGCACTAACTATATATAAATTCTGTACTGCATTAGTATTTCATTCAAGCTACCACATTTTGTATTTTGTATACTGTTTACTTGTATGTGTAATTCAATGTTGTCACGTAACCGTATCATCTGCACTTTCTCTTGGCCAGGTTTGATGGCTCGTGACCATCCAACTCTGTCAAATTCCAGAGATTTTCAATGGGGTTCAGGTATGGAGATTGGGCTGGCCATGATCTATCCACATTTTGATTGACCTGGCTGTGTGGCTTGGAGCATTTTCCTGCTGGAAAACCTAATTCTCAAAGTTGGGGAACATTGTCAGAGCAGAAGGAAGAAGGTGATCCTCAAGGTTAACCTTGTACTTGGGTTGATTCGTGTGTCCTTCACTAAGACAAATGTGCCCGATTCCAGCCTTGCTGAAGCATCCCCAGATCATCCCTAGATCATCACCGATCCACCACCAAATTTCACAGTGGTTGCAAGACAGTGTGACTTGTAGGACTCTCCAGGCCTCCATCTAACCATTAGACGACCAGGTGTTGAGCAAAGCTGAAAATGTGACTCCTCAGAGAAGATGACCTTAGATTCTATTATTCTACAGTGCAATCCTTCTGGTCTTTTGCAAACTTCAGTGTGGCTCTTATTTTCTTCTCATTGATGAAGGGCTTTCTTCTTGCTTTGCACGAGTTCAGCCCTGCCCCTAGGAGCCTGTTTTGAACCGTCCTCGCCGTGCACTTCACCCCAGCTGCTGTTTGCCAATCTATTTGTAGGTCATTGATGTCATCCTACGATTGTTGAGTGACATTAGAATGAGTTGACAGTCATCAAGGTCAATGGACAGTCGGTTTCGCCCTCTGCTAGTCTGTAGCTTTGTTGTCCCTAATGTCTGTTGCTTGATCTTGTTCTTATGAACTGCCGACTTTGAAATTTTTAGGATGGAAGCAACTTGACGCTTACTGTATCCCTCTGCCAGCAAAGCCAGAATTGAACTCTTATTTTTCTCACTCAAAGCTTTTCTTTTCAACTATTTTGTCATGCTGAATAGTTATTTGTTTATTCAAATTACCTTTGAAGTACTACTTGCATTATTTTTGCCATTCAGCTGGTCCTATTGCAAGAGGATAATGATGATCACAGCAGGGTTTTTAATACTTCTCATGAAATTAGATTTGTTTCAGGTAATCACCTAATCAGTACCTCATTGAGTAAATTGAGGTGTGCCTGTGTTGGAATTTAACAGACACTGGAATGGAATGGCTGCCATAAATGTAGAGATGTCTATTTTTTCCAGAGCTATATAGGCAAAGACATGCTGTAAACAACATTAGAAGGATATAAGTCAAATCGCCAAAAGCGGAGTCAGCCTAGAAGAGTGAATGTCACTGACTGACTGACCTACCAACTGACCAGCCCTTGTTAAATAGTGTAGTGGTTTGAGATTTGGACTATGGAACCACAGGTCCCGCATTCGACTCTCCTCACAGTCAAAACACATAATGCCTTAGGATTTGTTCAGGACAGACAAAAACTTTGCTGGCAACAACTTTCAGTAACTATGCTACAGGAAGCCTAAAATAAAACTGTATAGCCCTAGTCCAGCTATAAAACAAATATCCTAAACTAAGAACATCCACGATGAATAGCAAACTCCATTATAAAAAATAAAGGAGTTCATTGACCAAAACAGCATCACCAGGCAAGGACGGCATGGCTAGAGATTTCATCAAGTGCCCAGTGGTAACTCTGGAGTTTCACAGCCAGTATAGGATAACCCATGTGCTCCACAAGCCTGGACTTTATGGAATCAATCCTCTCTGCATTTTACTATAGGCCATGTGGAAGATGTAGCCAAAGTTTTGCTGATTGGAAATACTTTGCTTCGAAGCAAAACACTCTGTATTGCACATAGCCAACACTGTTCATCTCACTGAGAACACCATATTCTTGGTAAAGCATGGTGGTGGCCGCATTACATTAGGGAGATGCTTTTCATCAGCAGTGACCAGGATTCAAGGGCAAAATGGATGGAACCAATTATAGGTAATTTCATTCTGTTTAAGGTCATTGTCTTGATCAAGGCTAAACCTCTGCCCAAGTCCAAGGTCTTTTGCACACTCCCAATGCTACAAGTGTCATTTAAAAACAGCAATACCGGCAACAAGTTATGCAATATGCAAGTGTAGATGGTTTGCTTCCCTACTTCTTGCACAACTTACAGGAAACAGTCTCACATAAAGCAAGGAAAACAAATAATTACATCTCTGAGAGCGAATTGAAATACTACCCAAATGCACTGCTATTTGCATATCTAACAACCTTATTTCTTGTACAGTGATGTGAAAGTGAAACATTGAGAAAGTAAATGATTATCAATTAACGCATCTTATTTTTTTCTGGGATTTCTAAGTGGCAATATCCTGACCAGATTAAAACTTCTGAAAAACAAACACAAACAAGCAGTAACTTGCATAATGCACAAAGCAACACAAACAATCAACCATGTCATGATGCATGTGCATGATCATAGGATGGGTCTACACATAAGAACTAACTCTTACCATCTCTGAAGTTGGTTTTGCTGAGCTGGTTTAGGGAGGCGCTGCTGCTTATAGAGGGAGATGAGGCGCTGACAGAGGAATAGGAGCTGATGGATGGGCTGCTCCGGCTGCTGGAGAGGGTTCTTGCTCTGCCACCTTCTGTCCTTTGTGTCTGCATCTCCTCCTGGTACCGCCAAGACTGACAGGTCAGAGTCTTCTCCACCGTGGATTTAGTAGTACAATGCCGGCTAGCGCTATCACTGACACTGTTGCTAACACTGCTGCTAGTTCTTCTGCTAATGCTACATCTAGGACAACTGCTGTAGACACCGTTAATACTGGCAGCACTGTCAACACAATTTTTACTGCTAAAGCTATTTTTCCTGTCCAGCTGGACAACGCCACTGGTCACTGCCACCTTAGCTGGTCCGGGCTCCTGTAAGAAATAGGGGGAAATTGAGGGAAAACATTTGAATGAGATAGAGCAAGTGCGAACGAAGAGAGTTGTTGAGAGACCGAAATAATGTGAAACATAAAAGCTAGCCAGATAATGAAAAGAGAGGTCAAAGAATGCAAAATCAGGAGTACTATAAAGCTTGTTACATTTCCATGAAATCTGTGGGGTACCCAGCTACCACTCAAAGGCCATCAAAGCAAACTATTTCCAGTGTCTACTGACCACACTCCCCATCCTTCATCTACTCTCATCACAACACTTAATTTTAATTGACCACAGCCAATCCCCAGTCTATTCCAATCACTCACCCTCCATCTAGTCAAATCACACGCCCCTTCCTCCTAAAGGTCCTATCAGCTCCTCTTCCTCATCTAATCCTACAGAGGCACCACCTCTTCTGGGTGGGCCCCAAATGGTAACATGTTCACTAGTATACTCTTTTTGACCAGAGCACTTTTGATCCTGGTCAGAAGTGTACTTTATAGGTAATGAGGAATAGCAGATGCTCTTTCTCTCAATCCCATCAGCCTAAGAGGGGTGTGCTCTTTAATCCTGCTTAGATCACTACAGCTAATTCTGTTAATGAGCCCATCTGACCGGGCCTTTAATCACATGTTTCTCAACCCCAAACACCTCTGATCGACTGTCACAAACACTGTATTCACTCTGACCAAAGCTTATATACACAAGCATAGAATTCCATCAGACAGACTTTCTAAGGGAGACTTAGCTCCGTCGGCAGATGTGTAATCATGAGATCTACAACCGTACCAATCTAGAATCAATCAATTAGGTCATTTATCAGTGGCTGCACCATTTAGAAAGAAGGGTACAATCGATTGGCTGAGCCTCTGGCCAGGAAACTCCTGACTCTGCAAATCACACAGTCATAAACTTTGCTTTAAAGTGATAGTTTACACCAAAATCAATGTTTTCCGTACATTTCCAGATTGGATGTGTCTACAGCCAACATTTCCATTGTGTAAAATGCAGTTGTCTGATTAGAAAAATTATTCATCATAACATAGGATATAACAGCACTTTTACCATATACTCTTATCTGGAGCAACATATAGCAGTCAGAGCATACATACACATACTTTCTGCATCCTGGACCCCATGGTAAATCAAACCCACAATCCTAGTGTTGCAAGCACCATACTCAATCAACTGAGCCATGTAGTCATCATGCTTTACAATGCTAAAGATGACAAGTGGAGTAAATGTAGGCAAGGCAACACTACCTGCGAAGTACCTGTATCACCTTTCCTCTTCTTTTGGGTCAGGTTTTTGGTTTTGGGGTGAACAACGAGGGCGTCCTGCCACCTGCTTAACAAAAACAATTGTATTATAGTATTTTAATTATCATAACGTTTTTATTATTACTTATTATTTTCAAATATACTTATATTCAGTCACAAAGTACTTATATTGGTGCATAAGCAGGCTAATGGACAGACAAACAAACAGGAATCAACTTTGATCCGGAACCTTGCATCCTTACTTTGTAGTGAACGCAAAACCTTTTCCTAAGACCCAGCGCATATGAACCTGGAACACCTTGCATTTAAAGTTGGCATCGTGGGATGAACTTTCCAAGCTTTTTTGTCATTTCATTTGCGACAGGCGGTGAGTCCTTTCAAACGCTTTCCCAGTGACGTATGACAAAGAAATAAATATGACCTGCTTTCCAGCTACTTCATTTGGAAATTACTAGCAAGCTAATTGCCTCACAGAGGTGAAAAAATAGCAACCCTCTTAAAAATGTGGCAGATGTGCATCTCACTGGTCTAAGAAGGTATTTCAGTAATACCTTCGTAGGTGTTAGCTAACTTACTAAATTACTGTAACATTGCTAGAAACGTTAGTTTTGGTAGATAATGACAACACTGCCATTGGAAAAAATTCTATTGACATGAAGGCAAAGTTGTTTCACCCACATTTGCAATGTCAGCACATTTCCCAGCAATAATGTAATTTAGATGAAACAGAAAAAGTAATTAGCCTTATACAAGTTAAAATGCAAGTGCAATCCATGAATTACGAGACAAGCTTTCTCAAATAATGGGTCTGGGAAGGATTTTAGTGGATGCTATGCAGGATGGGGGTGATGGGAGACCAGATGCTGCTGGAAGAGAGGGAGGTAGGGGGCAAACTTCACTCTGGTCTAAAAATCGAATCTTTGTACCCCAAGGCAGTGATGGAGACATTGCTCTGCTAAGGGTGCAGTCTTTAACTGTGAGGTTACTAAAGATCCCAATGAATGATAGGTGTGTTAGGCCTGGTTTTCCAATCCGGGCCTAATACCAATATGGTTACTTAATCACCCCCAGCTTCCAACTGGCTCACTCATCCCCTGTAACTATTCCTCAGGATCTTGCTGTAAATTTTAAATGTGTTCGCATTGAACTTACCTGATAAAGTAGCGGTAAACAACTATAATAAAAAATACAGACACAAAGCACACAGTCACACTAACCACACACACACACACACACACACACATAAACACAAACACACACACACACACACACAGGACCACTTCAGTAATTAACCAGTGGATTAGGTGACAGGCTTTGGCAAAAGAAAAATGCTAGCCACACAGAATTCAATTCCTGAGATTTAGCTCACTAAAATTGAGATATGGGCTGGAGAGGAAATATTCTGATTCCACTGTCTTTTTTTCCCAAGCATACACTTTACAAGCAAGCTTGATAATATACCGTTTGCAATTTAGGGAACTTTCCAATGGTTAAAGTCAGGTTTAGCACAACCCTCAAAGCAACAGCCAGTTCTGAGGTACAACTTTTGATTCCATGGTAACGATAAAGCCTTAAATGACTACTGCGTTTAAGAACGCCCTGCTGTCCAAACAAATGAGTGCGGTCCAGAATATTATATTATGTATAGAACTTAATTAGCACTTAATCACTTTAAGACTTTAAAATGAGTTTAACAAACCACATCAAACAACTTGAAGTATTATATTGACGGTAACTTGATTAAATTAAATAAATATATTTGTGAAATCTTTTGAGTTTCACAATAATGTAATAGTTAGTTCAAGGTAGATATGCTAGACATTAAAGTTTAAGTCAAAGATTCAATAGCTGCAAGTCCCCCTATGAAAGACTCATTGATATTTTGACTGCCCTGCTCCTCACAATCACAAATTCTCTACTCATATCCAGTGTTCCATGCATATTAAACAGTAAGAAATAATATATAATAATAACATAAATGTTCTGTTCCAAGTTATGAACAAACAACCAAATGATACCATCCTGTATAGACCTGTATAGACCTGTATAGCTCCTAAATTAACTTTACTCAGAACTACCAGAATGCAATTCTCATCTCAAAATCATCTCAAAACATTCTTTATTATTGACACAAATATTCAGATCTCTTACTTCTGATTCTTGGACATGGCCTGGTCTCTGAAAAACAGCAATTCCAAAAGTATGTCCACAATAATCCCCACCAGGCACAACAGCTCTTATATCAAACAAGGAATGACCATGAATTAATCTGTCAATGTCCAACAAAGATCTGTCAATGTCCGAACATTCGTTCGATTATTGGGATATCAAGACACACAGAAAAATGTAGTCGTCTTGGCATGCACACACGCCTTGGTTCACAAACAACTTGGTATTGACGTATACTTACAAATTAACACCCCCCACTTTAATCCCGTACAAACAGTTGACCCAGTGCATTCGCGTTTTAAAGGATTATGCCAAGATTCATTCAGATTCACAGCTTTCTGACACAGCTTCCTGACACTTCTTACAAACATTACCAAGATGAGAAAGAAACAAATATGAAGTTCAAAATGTTTAAAAGGTTTATTTGTCATTTGCAATAACAAGTTATAGCAATGAAATGCTTGGTTTTCCCACTCCCGACACTGCAGTAAAAAGTAAAAAACAATTATTATAATATAAGAAGATAACACAATCAATCAATAATAACACTATACAAAAACATGCATCAATAATAATAACTATACAATTGTACAACTTTAGTGCATTGTAAAAGTGACAGCTGTGCATTATTTAATTGGCAGATGAGCATGATAAAAAGTGACAGGTGTGCATGGGACTATGGATGGGAGGGGTTCCTGAATTGAGCAGCCTTACAGCCTGAGGAAAGAAAATGTCCTGTAGTTAAGAATGGAATACTCCTGTACCTTCTTTGTAAACAGTCCATGGCATGGGTGGCTGGGATCTGTAATGATTCCTTTGCTCCTCCTCCTACACCTCTCTGTGTAGAGACCCTGCAGGGATGGCAGGTCAAGTCAAATCAGATGTGAAATTGTACGGCATTGTTTACCCACTAACAACTGGCTTAATCTGATAACATTTGCAAGTAAACTTGACTACCCCCATTTGTTGTACTAGGTTATTACTTTTACTTAAAAAAAGCTGTAAATCAGGGCCGGGGCCACATGGGTGGCATGGGATGGGCAACTGCCTCTTTTGAAATGAGCCTTGCCACCCTAACGCTGACCTGAAAAATTATAATTATAAAATAATAAAGTTATAGCTCACATTGTTCATTAAAATATGATCTATAATTAATAATAAACTACCATGCTGAAGACATTTTAGATGCTCATCTGCTTGGCTCATACATGGACTTGTAGTCTGTCAACCGAAGTGTGTCTGTTCATCATTCTTCTAGTGATGTGAAGTTTGACTCATTTTAATGAGACTGATCTTTTCAAGTCATGCAGTAAAGGGTCAGTAATGCTCCACCCCCCACTGAACGATAAAAAGGAACATCTCTTTTTTCTACATAAGCAAGCACTGAGCTGGAGAACAGCATATTCCATGGCTGGGGTAGAACTCAACTGCCAGCCATTTAAATGAATAAAACAAGTGTTCAATTGGATGATAAAAATTTATTTATAAGTGTTTTTCACTTATGCAAACACTCTGTGTATAATGTGGTTATCATGACAGTAAAAGTAAACTTCTACACATTTATTATTGCACCATGCATCCAATTATCAGTTACATTTGTCTTTATAATGCTGTCGGCTTGACCTATCTTTGCAAACTTAAAACTAATGGCATTTGGAAGGAGAGTAGTCTACTGAGCTGGAAATCAGCAGATTCAGTAGTTTTGGTAGAACTCCGCTGGCAGCTGCTCAAATATATGAAACAATCATTAAATTGAATAATGAAAATGAATGAGTCAGTCGTTCACAAGTGCTTTTCTACTTAAGCAAACGCCCGGTGTATGATATAATCTATTTATCATTACAATCAAAAGTCAACTACTACATTAATGATTTTAGGCCTACTCTGTCCCCAACTGAAACCCCAAGTAGTAAGCAACAACAACAAAAAAACTCCCTAATAGGGGCCGAAATGGAGGAAACCTAGAGAGGAACCAGGCTCGGAGGTGTGACCAGGTCCTCTTCTGGCTGTGCCGTGTGAAAATGTTCAGAGTGATTATAAGTTGTAATAATATATAAATTAATGTGGGCTTTGTCCCGAGTCTATAAAACCTAATCCTGGTCAGAAGCATGACCAGATGGACAGGGACAGGGAGCAGGTGGTCTTGCTCTGCAGCGCAACCAGGAGGACTTTGGACAAGGGCAGCAACAAGTCTTTAGAGCCTGGTACTCGGGAAATGTAGGCCTCATGTTCTCTTAAGTTTCAACAGAGATGGAGATAAGGGAAAATGTCGAAAATGCATTCTTATACAAGGATTTACAGAGGAGAAGGAGAGCTAGCCCTATTCCCTAGCACAAAAATATAGCAGCGTAAAACATTGGGGCTGAGAAAGGGGGGTCCAGTGACACTCTGGCCCTATCCGGGGCAGGCCCGGACAGAGCAATAAAATGCTAATTAATTATTTCAAAATCAATAAAATGAGGTTTTCTGGATTTTTTTTCCGTCTCTCACAGTTGAAGTGTTCCTGTGGTAAAAATTACAGACCTCTACATGCTTTGTAAGTAGGATAAGCTGCAAAATCAGCAATGTATCAAATACTTGTTCTCCCCACTGTATATAGACACATCTACAAGGATAATACTATAATAATTCTACTTGATAGGTATGTTGACAAGGACCAGAAAAAATTACTTTTGAGGTTCTTCATATAAGCAAGGCCACCATACTCACTCCGTTTGAGAGACAGTAATGAAAAGAAGTAGATAAGTCCACCTCCTCACAAGGAACATATTTGCCATTGGGACTCATTAACTCTGCTTTAATGGTTTGTCAGACATTTTTAATTTGTGAAAAACACTTTGAGCAGTCATATTCTCTGGCACCTAAGGACAGATCTTCACGTGCCTTCATATTTGACATCTATAGACGATGTTCTTAAAAAGTTATAACAATCAGATCAGTATCTTAAAAAACATGGCCGCCATTGACAGATGAACATGTGCAGGGGTGTGGTATAGACTCATCTCCTACAAGGACCATGCTATAATAGTTCTACTTGGTTCATATGTTACAAAGATGATACAACAATAAAGACAGCAAATATTTTTTATCAAGCACACGGTGCCGTTATTGAGGTTTTTCATATTTGCAAGCTCACCACGCTCACCATGTTTAAAATATAATCTTCAAAAGAAGTGTATAAGTCCATCTCCTCCACAGGAACATATTTGCAATTGGCACCCATTAAGTCGGGCGTAATGGTTATTCAGCAATTCTGAATTCGTGAAAAATGCTTCAAACGCTACTTCTATAGCATGAAATTATAGATTTAAACCTTTTCACAAGTACGTTTGAAAATATCACTGAAGGCCCCTCAGCATGATTTCTAAATGCACATTATTTCAGTGCGCACTGACAATTCCAGAATTTTATATTATG
This sequence comes from Esox niger, assembly GCA_016801105.1. Taxonomy (NCBI): domain Eukaryota; kingdom Metazoa; phylum Chordata; class Actinopteri; order Esociformes; family Esocidae; genus Esox; species Esox niger. Next base: position 22,423 of record JACXGJ010008964.1, read on the forward strand.
ACAAAAGAAATTGCCACCACAGAAGCCCATAAACATTATGTTGCTAATTTGATATGGAGCAATATTCTGATTTCAACTGGTTAAATTTTTTTTTTTGAAACTATTTAGGGCAGTAGTATTGTGAAAGAGTATTCTGAATAATTATTGTGCAACCTTCTGTGTTATTTTCCTGAGTATCACACCACTTGTCTTATCAATAAAACATGCTAACTATCAGACAATGGTTTGTGTTAATAATGCCTTTATTTACGTGATTATTCACAATCTCACTAAAGCTGGTGAAAAATAATGGATTCCGATTATTGCATATTAAGTAATGGACAAATACAATCAATTAATGAAAAACACCTTTACGATGGTCATTTTGAGCTTGTTGGGCTAATTGCTGTCTATGTGCGCAGCCATTTTTGTTTTCATTCCACTGGATTCTGGGACAAAATGTCCCTGCAATCAAAGAGGGCTTTTTTGCAAGCCTAGTGATGTCAGAATCAGAAAATTATATTTTTATAATTTAATATTAATTTGTATTAACATTATATGTATTTTGCAAAGTTCGTTCCCTTCAGTCTACTGATATACTTTCATTGCTATTCTCTCCCTTCGTTGTGCTGTTTCCAGTGCAGCTCAAATAAATAAGAGCTTTTCCCATAAAGAATGTCCTTATGTGCTGTTGCCGGGTCAAAATATACCCTAAAGCCTATAGAAATTCAAGTGCATCCATTGTTCTCTTGACGCAATTGTGGGGGACAGTCATATTCTTCAACCAGTCAGATTTCCAGGTCGCCCTAATCAGCCCTATTATGGCATATAGCTGCCTTCTGGTTTGCGTACGTGCGCATTTTTTAGGTGATGTGATCGGAGAGCAAGCTATGAAACTGAGGTAAATCTAGTAAGGATGTAATGTAGGAACTTCTAAGAATTATTGTGACTTTTGTGAGGTTTAGACTTGTAGATATAGTGCTTTACGTTAGATTTTTTATTAGATTTGTACTGAACCCTACTGTGGCCCACGGGTGCAAAACACAACAACATTGGCGATACAAACAAAAGTTGAAACATTATCAAAAATGAAACATTTATAAAAATATTTCAATTCAGAAAACAAAAAACTACCCACAACAAAACAACAAAGTGACAACACAACCGCATTAACTCACAACACAACATTGGAACACACCACAACAGCATTAGCCCAGAACACAACAACATTTGCAGAAACGCTGCATTTCAGGTTAGTCAAAACAGAAGTGCTCCAGACCACTAGGGGCAGCGCTAAGTGGAATTTGTGGGGTTTCCAACAAAATATGCATTTCACTTCATACCAGGGGACAGACTTCGGGCACTCATACATTATTGATTTCATTATAACATAGCTATGGTGAACACTTCTTTGCAACGAGAAAGTTTACATTTCTGCCCCGCAAAGGAGGTAGTAATGAACATTGATTCCCGATCGATGAAGAGGTCATAAAACGGTGGTTGGTGGCAGTACAAGAAGTGCAATACACATTTAATCGCAAATCTCTTAGCTGAGGGGAAATTGGAGGCTGGTGGTACCTAAAAAAGTGTGGTTTAGACCATCTTCGCATGGAGTAGTCATATTCAAAACAGACCTGGTGTTTGGGAAAGGTGATCGAAAACCCTACAGAGGAAGACGAACGAAGTGAGAAATGTTCACTAACAACGATGGACTGTGCATTTTCTGATCCAATCTAGAGTCATGAGTACTGTGCAGGCCCTGGATATAGACTTAATAATGGTGAACAAGGAGCAAGCAAAAAATTCTGGAGCTTCAAACAAAGCTGAATACCTGACAACACAACACCACTTTCGTGTACAGTGGTCAATTCTACACAAGGTACTGTAATTGTTTACTATCCAGCAATCCCAAAGTCCTTCTGTATCTCCTACTGTGGATTCAAAACTAGGACACCAAATCTTACAAAAAGTAAGCCTACTCAATGAATATTGTCTTAGTATTAGGCATGCACTGCAGTGTTGAAACTGTTTAAAAAAACGGAATTGCAGTAAAAGAGAAATTATATAATACATATCTGAAAGAATCAGGATGTTATGACAAATACAGGCTGCAACATTGGTTAAGTCAAGTCTAGTTCTTCTTTATACCTATACAAGATGGGCAATCATAGCAATGAGTGAAGTTCAAGTAAGCAGACAGCTCCAAATCTATTTGGCCTTCTTTAATGCAAATATTCCCGGTCTGTTTCCTTCTGTAGATTTGCAACTTACAAACTCCTGGTGGCATTCTGGGATTTGATTGAGGTCAGCAGACACCAAGAGTGACCAGTGCAAACACGTCCGAGATAAGTGTACTTTGATGAAAAGCAGTAAGTGACAACTCCATTCAATACAGTACTTCATAAGGAATATTTATCATACTGTTATTTTTACTTGTGTTAAAATCTATTACTCTTTACTTTATTTGTGTTAAGGACCTAACCCAATGCAAGGGGAATATATAATACAAATATGTTTTTCTTTCTGTTCAGTCACTCCCACCAATCAATGTGTTTTTCTTGTTCGCTGGGTCAGAAACAGAAGGATTTGGGTCATTTTTTTAACATCCACCAGTCAACAGTGAGCCAGATAATCATCTCTTAGGCCAACTTCCTCCACTTCCTGCTTGAGTTAGTATGGATAAGGATAACCAAGGATAACATCAAAGCCAACCTGCCACCCAAGTTCAATGATTATCCAGACACCAAGGTGATCAACTCGCATTGTACCTTCAATGGCATGTTGAGAATGTCACCACATGGAGCTATCATTTTTGTATTGTTGTGGCAATTTCTTAACTAATGTATTTTGGAAACATGTTTGCTTGTCTATTACATGGTATGTAACTCTGGTCTTTGGTTGTGACATGCATCGGTATTATTTCAGAGAATCATTAGGTTCTCTGACCATCTGCTCAACTGCCTAAACCATTAAGGGTATCTGTCCTTTGTTCCTTAGGAATGTGATTGTGGGGGACGGTAGGGGCAGTTGTCCCTTTAGGTAAACACAACAGGGAACAATATGGCAGGATGCTGTAAGCCCTAACTGAGTTGAAGAGGTTACCCATGTGGAG
>JACXGJ010008965.1:0-25514 GCA_016801105.1 Esox niger
GTGTGTGTGCGCATGTTTGTATGTATGTTATGTGTGATAAATAGTAGTACCAGGTTAGTTAGTAACCAGATATGTGCATATTACATTATATCATTCTCATAGTTACACTGAATATCTCTGTTATCGAGCAGAGGGACATACTTATCCAGAACAACAAATCATTATGGAGCACACTCATTTCCATTGAATTCGTACTGCCTTCTTACACAGTAGGCCAAATACACAGGAAATACTGTACCTTCTAAAGTATGATTCATTGATGTATAATTACTTAGAGCATGAAATATTTGCTGGGTAACAATGCCTCTTTCAGTCAAAACTCAAGAGAGTGCAGTTTTCATTAGTTTTGCCCATCTGCCTTCCCTTATGTCCTCGCCTCCTCAATCACTGATCTGGCGACACATGATAGATCTAGGCAACATCTTCACCGAACAAAGCTACTGAATAAAGGCCCCTGGTTTTCCCTGTCCCCACCCACTGGCCTTAGCAGGAAAAACACCAATGTCCTAATGATGATAAACAAGCAAAGGCATCCATTTCACAATACAGAGACCAAGCCAGCAGCTCTTCCGTCCTCTCCTCCTCTCTCATCCAGAATGAATTACAATGACAGACTGGGCATGTGACCTTGAGCCAGCCCCGGAAAAATACATTAGCCTGATCAAGCCTATAGCCTAAAGAATACCCAGGCAAAAATGTTAAAGGTCAGATGCAACATATTGGTGTCTCATGAAACAGAAATATTTTTGTCCAGAATTTGACAGGTCATACCATGTACCAGGTGACATTCCGGCCTGGTGTATTCCGACCAGGTGTAATCTATAAGCTACACCGTCCACTAGGGGCAGCGTGCGGGGTGGCTATTTCATAGGGTGTTGTAGATCTAGATAATGCTAAATTTGGTTTAGACAGTTTGTGTCCAGTTTTGGGCATTCGTTTCTCTTCATTGTTTATTTTAAACATTTCCCAACATTACCATCCAGCATAACATTCAGGATTAAAACCTAAACTTAACCAGCAAACTGATTCTGGTTTTAACCCTATCCATAGCCTGAATTCTAACCTTAAGTCTTTTTCGTAAAATGTTTGCGGCATCAGCTGACGCGACCACATGGCGTAATTAAAACGTTGAGCAGTGGTGAAATGACAGATACGCAAAGACATGGCGTAATTAAATCGTCAAGCCATGCGGTAATTATGTTGCTGCAGATTCGCCACGGGGAGTCGTTTTATTTTGGAGATTATGTTGATGAAGACATTGGCTACTTCACTGAGCTGTTTAATATGCCAGGCTGAGGCGCCATTTGTCTTACCACAGAGGACGAAGAGATATGAGAGGGAGTTTTATGTTTCTGTCTTTCTCGCAATTCCTCTTCACTTTCTCTCGCAATCATACCTTCGTTGCAGTATTTCAACTTTCTGTATTTTATATCTCGTCACAATCTTTCATTCCCTCCAATTTTTTCTCAAAATCTCTCTTTCAACCTGTCATTTAATCTTTTTCACCCATTCTCTCTCCCACTCTCATTCACCTCATCTATGGCTCAAGATCAATCATCTGTGTCCTGTTCTCTAGCTCTGTCAGTCCCTCCGCATAGCCTGCTAGGTCCACAGCACCAAAAAAAGACAGAAATCACCCTATGGATTAGACATTTAGAAGAAAAGAGGTTGTCACAGCTACTGGTCGCGTGTTAATTCCGTCCATTGATTTATAGCGTATATTTAATCATTTTGATTGGGACAGGCCCATTAGAACAGGACCTCCTGTGTTTATGATGAATGGCTTAGTGACACTTTCATCCAATTACGCTCCCTTCAACAAACGTTAATACAGTTCCTTTAACATTTCTTCACATTTGCAATTTTAGCAGATACACTCGAGACTCAATTTAGCAATCGATTTACTTCAGCATTATAAAATGTACGGAGCATAGTGTTTGAAGTTGACTTATAGACAAAAAGCCATTGTATAATATCACCTTAATGATTAGACTATTTTGAATGTGCTGCCTTTTACAATTATCTCACTTTAAAATCATGTCTGGCCTATTAAGCGCCGCTTGAATACTTGCAACAGTTGAAAACTATAAGTCATGTACTTTAAAAAGTGACATGTCGCTAGGATTCTTGACGCTTTTGTCTCGCGGCACACAGATCATAAAAACATACATCGATCCTATGGCCACCTTCAGCAGACCGGCAGTCATACTGTAACTACAGTATATGACGGAGTTTCTCACTATATAGCGCAAACTGCGGAGCCAAGAGCGGTAAACCAACCACCATGCGTCTGTACTAAACGGTGTCCTTCCCCTAAATAGAAATACACTATTTCGGACCAGGGACCTTAGGGAATAGGAAGGCGTTTGGAACTCCGGGAGTGCTTGGTGAATTCCTGGGAAGGCACACATATAATCAGCTGTGCTCTGCCGTGCTGTATTCTGGGCATGCTGAATGCTGACTTGTGACCGTGCCTATGAAAAGAGCTAGAGCTCCGACACCACACATCGGAAGACTTTGTGGGTGTGTGTTGTGTGTGTGTGTTTGTGTGAGTGTGTGTTGTGTGTGCGTGTGCATCATCCTATTTGCATGGTTAAAATGGTGGTCAAGTGATCGTCTGGCTCTCTGGAGTTTCCAGGGATTTACCGAGACAGAGAGAGAAACAGAGAGAGTGAGAGAGAGAGAGAGATAGAGAGAGGTCTGAGGTTTCACTGTAATGGGAATTATTAGACTTGGAAAGGGAGAGAAGAGCAGACACTCGGACATATAGGATATGCATCAGCACCGCTGGCAGGCTAGCCATTATGCTGATGACATAAATTGCAATAACACGTTAACATGAAAAGGCTTAGTGATTATATGCTCTTTTATCACCATCATCTCATTTTCAACTTCAGGAAAAGCACTGTAGCAGAAAATAAAGGTTGCTTGTATGTTCATAAATTACGTAGGTGTACATTTTCTTAATTTAGTGTAGTATCTATGCATAGGCTATAAGACAGCAATATGATTACACCTAAGGCCAAATAACCAGCTACCTGCTCATTATCCCAAGTCACATTACACTACTGAACCTTGGGCAGTTGACAGGGAATGCAGAAGCATACTATGTATTAGTTGAACCTATTCCCACCATTCTATTTGCAGGGGATCTCAGTCAGGGGTCATGTTGGAACATACGGTAAGTTGCAGCCTTGATTAATACTATGCAATCTATTTCTCAGAACTACTGTATAAACAATTCAGAAATACCTGTTATCAAGGTGCTCAGGTGCGTTAAAGTAACCATCTATTTCATAGGCTACACAAAAACCATGATGATATCCATTATGTGGGCAAAGCAGAATTATAATAATAAAGTATGCTTACCTGATATTTCTGACTGGGGCACTCCGTTCAGATTGAATCCCTTGCCGCTGTAGAATTGTCGGATATCCGAACAACTCTGAGCTTTTCCGCTCCCTGTATCCCCGAATCCTGGGACCGTAAGGGCGCAAATCACCACAGCCATTACCACCGTGAAATCCATCCTGCTATATCACCGCCAAAAAACAAAGTGCAAATCCGAGACAGGGGTGTATTGCGATTTTGTTAAGTCCTAAACAACAGGAGACATCCACTCCGGCTGCCTGATAGCAGCCGTTTGTCAAATCTCAGTTGCGTTAGAGTTCGCTTCTGTCGCTTTTCGCGTCTCCGGTAGGTTCGTTGCGTCCCGTCTCAGCAAAGCGCTGCACGGAATGAGGGCGAGTATGTGTTTGGAGGAGAGCAATACCGTTTCCTGAGGGTAGCTCGTCTGGCTTTTGGTTGCAGTGCAGGTAAAACATGCACTGTAGGCTATCAATTTCACAGCATTTCTCTGCTCCTCCGGAAAGACAGTTCTGTTAACGCTGTGCAGTCACCTGAAGAAAATCAATACAATTATTTAGCAGACAAAACATGGATGTACAAATTCCAGCAAAAAAACAGATGAACGGTATCAGAAAATAACGTTTCTGTGTGGCATTACCGGCGATGACAGGCCTGTCATCAAAGGAGCGCGAGGTACAACGGGAGCAGTTCACAGCAGCGATGCTGTCTCGTCGCAGCCACTCGGTCGAATGAGGATGAGGCAGAGACTGACGGAAAGTGGCACGAACTGCAGGAGGACATTAGCTCGCGACTGCGACGGACATTCTGTATAGGATGTGGCTTCCAACAGACTAGTGATCGCATCTGACTTCATTCCGGTTAGCTTCAGCTACAGGCACCCGACTATTAAGCAAGGCTGGAGGGGGCGACAAGGAGGCTTCGCTCTGAGATGTTTAGGCCAATGGGTTTCAATAGGTTTTGTTTCGTACCTCTAATGTAACCAGGTTGTCTTAGTCCCGACACAATAGTAGCCTCACACGAACAGCTATATCAAAAAAGAGAACAACATTTAACCTTTTTTATTGTCAATCATTTTATATTGCCAATGTTCTTAATACAGGCAAGCTCACTTGTTAGAGACATATGATGTTTTTTTGTCATCAGACAACGAAATTATCTAAAATATATTACTGGTAATTAGTTCTTTAAAATTATACCAGCGTGTTTTTTTCATTATTTCCACTATTGTATGGTAGGCGAGGCTTACTATTTTTGGTACCGAATCATCTTTGGGTGATTGGTTGCGTCCCACCATTCTAATTTAAGGCATTTGCTAGAATCAGTCGCATAACCCCACTCCCTCTGGAATTCCAAAAAAGCAGCTTCTAATAGCATCTTCTGCAGCTAGCACTAATATGTCCGCTTTAAAGTTAGCTGTTTTTTTGAACATTTTGCCTATACTAATTAAAATAATATGAATGAATGAAAACGGCAGGTAAAGTTAGGAGTAAAGGATATTTTACAGTATACTATAGGTTGATTAATTAAATGCCCTACCTTATAGCCTAGTTTTCAGTCAAAGAATGGGCCATGTCAAATCTAAAGGAATGTGTAGAACGTTTCTTTTGATGGCCATACGCCAGCTGTCACAGGTGGCCCTCGCTAACAGAATGTCACTCTGTCCTCAGGTACGTCCAATCAGTACCTGCTTCTCAGGTACCAGGCCACCAATCAGCACCTAGTGTCTTTGTGCACAGGGCTTGTCTGTGTCATCACTCTTCACGGAGCAATAAGACTGCAAGCATGTAGCTACCTGCCTGAACAACTGTCAAGTCCCTTTTTGACTATCTCCCTTGTCTCTGTTGTGTGCGTGTGTGTGTGTCTTTGTGTGTTTATGTGTGTATGTGTGTATGTGAGCGTTTCACACATGTTAACCTTTCCCACCCTCTCATTCTCAATCTCTCTTCTCTCTCTCCAGTTCTCTCTCATGCCTTGTACGTATGTGTGATGTCCATGTTATTTCATGGACTGGTTTCCTACGCGTGTGAGCCGATGTGCCAGCGACTAAGCGTCCTACTGGTTTTCTCACCAGCCCGCTGTGTAATCACACTATCCAGTTCTTTACTGTCCTTCGCTCCAGTCACACCTTCCTCCCCAAAGCCTGTCTTTACTAATCATCCTCTCTTTCTCAGTTTGATTGTTTTACTTTAAAACAAATTGTTTCCACAGGGAATCAACTACTTGTCCATCACTGCAAGTGGCATAGTGGCATAGTACCTGTGTTATTCAACGGATTTGTTGTCAGTGGTTTATAAGTAGAAACACCAAGCAAATTGTTTCCAAACAATGTCTCAATCTAGATATTTTGCTTAAAGAGGCAATATGTTCATTTTTACTGTACTACTAGCATAGAAGCAAGCAAAAATTATCAGTAGATATCTACAGTTAATGTTTTAAGTTAATGTTTGAATTAGTTATTTTCTACAAAATGTATCAGAGTGACTGACATATTCCCCATAAAAACGTTCTTGCTGCTCCATCTGCTTTTACTTAGAATCTCCTTATACACACTTTAGACACTCGCAGGTCTATCTTTCCCTCCTTCCTGGCCAACCTAACCCGTCAAACTAGCTAGCACTGTACTGCTCTCGTTTGATAAGGGAAGATGAGGAGGAGACATGTCGTGTTATTGTTTAAAGGCTAGATTCTACACAGTGCCCCTTTAAATTGTCTGTTTGAGTCAGTCCCTATAACTGCCAAGATCTCTCACTCTTACAGTGAGTAGGTGGTGTTATGGATACAACCCCATACTAGCAGAGGCTGGGTACTAATAATGGCACCATAAGGTCATGTATTCTTCAATAGGCGAGGTAGAAAAATAACTTGAAAATAAAATTATCAGTGACTCAAGATATAGCTAATATTAGCTATATATAGCCCATCATACTGCCCTCAGGGTGCATAACGATAACCCCTTGGAGATGACCAATAAAAACAGGGCAAGCCTAGTTCAACCGGCCCGCAATAGAAAGTGTTGCTCTCTCAAGATGCAAACCCAGAGTCGTCACACGGAAGGTTGTTTTGTTAACCATTACACAATAGAGCTGTACATTTGATTTGTGTCAGTATAGCCTCTTGTGTCTACCCTGAACAAATCCTCTTAGGCAACTGGCATTTCAACAGTAAAACTGACCAATGTTTTTTTACTAAGCTTACCTCCACCACAAATAGTGTCCATGAACTGTATGGCATTTGCCACTGGCCGTTTTAACAGTGTATTAGCCTGTAATAGGCTTTATCAGTATCTACTAACTTACCGGAATAGTCAAGAATTTAGCAAATGCTAGCGAGTCTGCAATAGCTATTTTATTTCATGGCATAAGAACGTATATTTTTCTTTCATGGTATAACAACTTACTTTTTTCTTTCATTTGTGAATGACATACAATACCTATCTGTGACAGTGAGGTGACAGACTGCTCCGCCATCTCCCGCTTTTGCCATCTTTCCAACTGCCATGAACTCATCCGGGTCCCCTTAATTTGTCTTGTCCCCAATTGTCTCTCACACCAGGTCCCAATTAGGTCATTTGTATGTGTTTAAATGTTTCTCCTCTTCTCCCTTCATTTGTCAGTCATTGTTCCATGTTACTGTGTGTCCTGATGCGTGTGGTGAGTTTTGTTTTTGTTTACTATTTACTTTATACCCTTTATCATCAAGTGCTCGGTGTTTTCTGTTGTTTGAATATTAAAGACAGCACCGACTGCCACAATTGCCTGCGCCTGGTCCGTTATCCCCAGAACATCACAACCGTGACACCATCAATAAAGGTGACAATAACTAACTTTTTCATCAAATGAAACTATGAAAGAATCGTGGAATGTAGCAGAAATAGTTGCAATACTGTATAACCGTAGTTTTATTGTGGCCCACAAATAAAATTAATACATTTTGTTGCTCTCAATAAATTTCAACTTAGGTCTTCCATATGAGAAGCACTGTCTTTAATTAACCACTACGCAACTGCATTACATATTCCAGCAGTTGCAAGACACCATTGAGCATTGTGTTGAATTCATTAACGTTTCTTATTAAACTTACCTCCAATATAGGATCTGTGAACTGTAAGGATGTTGCCACTGGCCCTTTTGCCAGTTAATTAGCCAGTAATAGGTTTACTAGTATCTACTATCTTCCTAGGAGTTGAGAATTGAGCAATTGCTAGTGAGACTGAAGATGAACTTTTCCATGCCTGAAAAAGTCGCAATATAACCGTATACAGTTTTAGTTAAGGCTTACTATAATGTAAATACTGTATGTTGTAGCCAGCAAATGTGTTTGTCTATCCTGACACAAAACGCATGTATGGATATGTACTTCCATAATCCACCAGAAACAGTCGTATTATAACCGCAAACTGTTTTATTTCAGTCTTACTATAATGTACATACTGAAGGCTTTAACCAGCAAAGTTTTTGTCTATACTGAATATATGCGAATAATGCATACTTCACTTTGCCTGTGAGGAGATCCGAACACGGAACCTATAGTTTGCAGATCCGCTTCGCTAACCACTACGCTATTTTACAAGGGGTACTCAATCAGTCCCTCAGTCACTCAGTAAGACACATTTGCTCTTCTTATCTGGCTCCTCTTACGTGGTCCAGCAAAAATAATCGTTTGCTGAACTGAAAACATGATAATTTGTTGCTTCCCAGGGTGAGTTTATGTGGGGTACCTAACATGACCCACTTTATACCCCCTTAAGACTTCCAGTATGTCAAATACAAGCACAGCAGCCATCAAAAATAATAACGTATTATTTTGTTTCTATAGTTTTTTGGTATGACAGTTACAGTCTACTATATAGTCTACTATTTATGTGGTTCCCAACTACACATTTTAATTTTAGCACAAGCCAAACACAGCTGATTAAATTTGTCAAGAAATGTTTAGGCCCTCATTGACTTGAATCAAGTTGGCTTGTCCCAGTCTACTACAAAAATGTATGCTGCTGGGGATACTCCAGAACCACAGTTGGGGACTACTGAAGGGAGCATGCCAGCAACACCAAACCGGGTAACAGTTTTCTCACCAGACATGAAAGTATTTGCGGATAAAGCAATGTCTGATTTTAATGAGGACATCATTGCATTGCTGGCCCTTGTGTGAATACAGACAGTGGCTTTTAGCAGAAATATCTGGCTCCACCTAAATGGAAAGGAAGTATTTTTCCCCAAATGTGGGTGACCCCAAAATAGGTATATTTGAAATTATTACACATGAGTAAACACTTAATAAAGTTTTCTCTGGTATTCTTTTTCAGAAATAGTTGCCTTGTACATTAGGGCTTTGCAAATAACGGTTTGCTAAACTCAGTTTATCTTTTATAGAAAATCACCATCATCATCAATTTGTCAAATTTGCTAAAAAATTTGGTCAGTACATAACAATGAAAATATTTAGCATGCAGGCTTTCCAATGTCAGTTACCCACTGCATTTGGTTGTGGTATTGCTTTCAAATGCCTTTGGCCTGGTCTTCAATGGAATTACATAACTACTTAACTAAGGATTAAATTAATTTAATCAAAAGTTGTTATTTTGAAACTGTGTACAATGCTGGATTGACAAAAAAACATGGAATTTCCTATTTAACACCCTATTTTTACGCATACTGTACAACAATAGTATTGTTTCAGAAAGGATTCAGACACTTCACAATTTCACATTTTGTTACGTTACTGCATATATATAAGGTTTTAGAGTTCTTTAGGTGCCTTTGGGCACCTCCAAGCATGCTGTTATTTGACTTTCCTGAGGAGTGGCTTCTGTTGGGCTCTGGTGGAGTGCAGCAGAGATGGGCGTCCTTCTGGAAGTTTCTTCCATCTCCACACAGAACCTCTGGAGCTCTGTCAAATTGACTATCAATTAAGTTGTGCAGCCAGCTCTTGGAAGAGGGTTGATGGTTCCTGACAGCTTCCATTTAAGAATAGATTCTTCTATTTAAGGCCACTGCGTTCTTGGGGACCTTGAATGCTGCAGATATTTTTTGGTACTCTTGCCAAAACCTGTGTGTTGACACAAACGTGTCTTGGAGCTGTACAGACAATTCCTTCAACAAAATGGCTTGGTTTTTGCTCTGACATGCACTGTCCACTGTGGGACCTTTCATAGACAGACATCAATTATATTTGCCAAAATGGGCAAAATTAAGTTGTAGAAACATCTCATGGAAGGATGGATCAATGGGAACAGGATGTATCTGAGCACCATTTTGAGTGTCATAACAATGGGTCTGTATACCTAAGTAAATTAGGTATTTCATATTTTTTGTGCATAAATGTATAACATTTTTGCTTGGTTGGTTGTTGTGAAATAGTGTGTAGATTGATGAAGAAATGAATCGATGTAATGAATTTAATAAAATAAATAAAAAAGTAAAGGGATCTGAATACATTCTTACTGAATTCACTGTAGATTTGAATATGAAGATGCCTTTTCTCATTTTGTCACAGAATTCCTGAGGAAGGATTTTAATATTTTTTTACCGCAAAAAAATTCAGGTTGTTTTTCAATTGAATTGTTCATGTTATAGGTCACATTAAAAGTGTAAGAAATTCTGACATGATTTATCTTTGTCTCATTCTTTAACACACAGACTAACTCATCAGTCTGTCACAACACATAACAGTTATTCTTTAATGTATCCTTTGCTGGAATGCTGATGCTTTTTAGTATAGAGAGTTTTCGGAAACATAGAGAGAGTATGCTGTGGGCTGGATTCGAACCCTACAGCATTGCTACTGAATATAAACTAATACCCTGTACTGTTCCACCTGAAATCGATGTTAAACATTATTAGCCTAGACACATTTTCTATGTCACAGCAGCACACAGCCTTAGTTGACCTTCTTACCACACAAGTCAGCAAAGCCATGTTGCAGTCAGTAAATATGTTTTTTTTCAGTTTGTCCCGCTTTCCCTCGCTTTCCTTCGATTTAATTATCCTGTGTGACTTTCTAACCTTACAGTGTCTCACATCTGTCCTCAGTTTGGCTGGTGTGTATGTGTGTGCGCAGGTGGGTGTTAGCCTGGGTGTTTGTGTGTTTGTGTGTGCATCTGTACGTCCTCGCACGTGTGCATGTTCATGTGTCTCTGTCCATGTGCATGTCATTGAACACATGCGGCTTTAGGTTGGTCCTTGGTTGTGGTATATAAGGGTAGCCTGATCGGGAAGCTTCCTGATCTCTGGTATGGAGATTATGCAATTAACGGCGGCTAAAGCCAAATCGCCGCCATGTTTTCTCCAGGCTCCACCATTGAAGTTTTATTGGGCCTGACCATGAAAGCTTTTCTAACGAGTAGCAGGATGCAGGATGTGTCTGTCTGCGCGCGTGCGTGTTCAGTGTTAGGAGGAGGGGGGTCAGAGGGGTATTTTAGGGGAGGGGGAGGGGTGAGAGGGAACGCACATCACCCAACGGCACTTAACAGTTCCTGCTGTAATTACGGGACAGGCGTTTTCAGTGCGTCGTACTACTGCAAAGAAGGAAGAGTGAAATGATACTATTCTACTAAACTCAAAACAATGTTAAAAACCTGTAGACCTATAAGATTTCTCAGACGCGCGTGTTCACGCAGATGAGGGCACGCAAGCGTATGCACAGTCAAATTATTGAGTTAAGTACAAACACATTCCACCGGCAGTAAATGTTGCTGTTCTAAGGCTTTTCCCAGAATGCTTTTCTCAAAGCAGAGCTTTGAATAGAGGAAGTGAACACTATATGTTCAGATCTGGAATGACACCTGAGCAGGATGCAGACAGACAGACACACAAACACACACACACACACACACACACACACACACACTCATCACTGTGTGCTAAAAGCTAATTTGACCGGTTAAGCCAGCAGATAGGTATTTAAATACAAACCCTATTAAGTCTCTCTCTCCGTCTCTCTTCCCTCTCTCTGAGTGTGTGTGTCTGTGTTTACACATGCATGTATGCAGCAGTGTGAATGAGAGTGAAGGTATGGCTGCACACACCCCAGTGACAGAGGCAGACAGGTACCCTAATGACTAGGACATTACATTTCATACTCTCTCCCTCCCTTTGCCACCTCACACTCTGTTACACCCGCCCAATCCATTTATTCACCTGCACTCACTTTGTTCCTCCACCTCATGCGTGTAACTTGGAGGGATGTTTTCAGGACTGTCATTCTTCAGTCTCTATGCCATTTAAAGTTGGTGCCACATCGCTCCAACATCCGTCTGTGCAAACAGTATCCTCACAAACACCAGGTAGGCACGGTCTCCCGCGAAGAGAGACAGAAAGAGGCTGAGCAAGAGACAGAGAGATATATTGATGTATGTGGACAAAGATGAGGTTGAGAAAATCCAGGAAAACAGGACAAAAATAGGTGGGAAAAGAAGTAGAGGAATTGAAGGTCCTGCTGACACCAGCCAACACTCTTTTCCCATATATTCTGGTCTCGTTTAAGTAGGAGGGCTTTTGTAATGGATGAGAGATGCCCCATGAGGAGTTTGGGGTGGATGTAAAGGTCTGTTTGCCTTTCCCACTCTTACTTCCAGGCTATATTTCAATCAATGAGGCCACCCATTCTTATTTGTCTTTTTCTGTGTCGGTCGCAAGAGTTACTGACACGAAGACACAGTGGAAGTTTTACATTACCAAATATGGGTCAGCATGAACATACCCCAAAATGCTTTTCCTGTAGAAAATCCCCTCTCATGCTTGGGGGCAATAGCATGGTGTTATAAGCTAGCATAAATAACATGCAGAAAAACAGTCTTAATGTCATGTCGTAAATTGTGCATGTGTAGACTATCAAATCAATAGAAGGCTGTTGATGACAAATATAAAAAATGGTCACTTGAACTAATGACAGTTTAAATTATTTAAACTTAAGACACTGGCTCCAATTCTTTCAACAATACTGAATGCTTATAAGCCATAGAAGTCCGGCTAATGATTAGCACCTCACTCCCTGCGTTACACCTACCCCTTCTTTCGTCACCAACCCTACTTTACCTATCTGGCTCAACACTCCTCCCCCGACACTTTTATCTAATAACTCTTTTCATGCGCTTCCATGCTGATTCTTTATAAATTTTTCAGCTCTGTTTGTCTTGTACCGTGGTGAATGAATTAGCCTCTTTTGTGGGCTGCATTCCGATGCAGCCCACAGAATGATGAGTTCTGAGAAGCACTGTGAACTCTTCGTTCTGTGCAGGAAATAGGTACTGGCAGGCCAAGACAACAAGAGTTATTGGCCAACATTTGATTATCATCATGATAAACTTCATCTTACACGTTGGGAAGATGGCACAAATGCAAATGCTGTTAAACACTACTAATATCATGCAGAATTGAAGATAGGCAGATGGGTGTTTTTCATGGCTGTGTTTTGCATTTTGACAGGACCATTTAAGGAATGTCAATGCATGGTGCACGTTGACTGCTGCTCAAAATTCAGCTCTGAGTCCATAAACCTTGGCTATCTTTTAAGTCCAGCGATAAGTATTAAGAATAAACAGTAATCACTTTGAAATGAGGGAGATTGGCACCATCTAACCCTGGCACCATCTAACCCTTGCTGTGGGAGGTCCTATTTCTGAGAGCTTCTCAGACCCCTGTGTTGAACACTTAATCATGTTCCCACAGCCTCTCTGAAACACCGGAAAATTCCATCAACATTCCGTTACTCTCATGGTCGGCTTTATCTAGTTCCTTCTTTACTCCCATGTCACTCAGTATATTTTCATGACAAAATGACCTTCTATGAGTGATTTTATTTTCATTTGAGCCCCTGGTATCAGGATACAGGCAGCCTGGGTTAGCCTGGTTGCATAAGGAAGGGATGAATCCACACATTAACAGGATTCCATATGGATTTGTTGATAGGGCATATTGTTGGCAATGCCATGTTTGTAGGTTTGCTTCCCATGGGGGCCCAGGATATGTTTGTAGGGGTTTTTCTACTGTGATTGCTTTCTAAATTATCTTCCCGATTCAGTTAAAACCAAAAACACTTTTCTCAATGCAATTATCCGTAGTCTCCCTTGTAGAGCACATTAGTCCTCTCTCTACTCAGCCATGGTCCTCTTCTTGGTCATTCTGGCTACTGGGTGATTTCAGCTCTGTCAGAGGATTCTAGTCAAGACCTACGCTTTCGTAGTCGTTTCATTTTATTTGCCTATTTCAAGCACTTTTTCATTATTTTCTATAATGAAAAGCCATATTTAAATTGAATCAATTATAATTATTATTAAAGTGTTAGAACAGATAATGCCAAGACAACATTACTCAGTAGTGGATCTAAATCCAATCATTATTTTCAAAATGACTTAAACCACTTCAATAAAAACATGTCATTTAGACAGAAAAAGCCATGTTTAACCATTTATTGGAGAACTACATTGTACATGCAATGTCTTGGCATTAAGTTCTTCTCCTCTGGGGTAGGTAACTCCTTGCCATCATATGATGGTGTATATGATATTACCAACAATAATATCACTGTGATATTTTTAATAGCAATCCCCATATTCAATGAGTTAGGTACCCAGTACCGACCCCCCACACAAAGGAAACACAGAATCAAATAGGTGGGGTCAGGAGTGGGGGTGGATTTGATGTTAGTACGATTATCAGCACATCACAACGGATGGCCGTACTAGCAATTAAATAGACAGGTATTAAATCAGATTTCTTGATAGGCGTGATCCTCAAAGCCAGTAGATGCATCGCTATCCAACTACCACTCTGGTATCCTAACTAAATTGCCTGTGCTAATATCTATGCTTCAGTAGACATACTTCAAATAAAAACACAATACCGCATGGCAGAGTACAGTAAATATTTACTATTGCATAGACCAGCACCTCACATTTTTAGTACAGTTGTTTTTGTTTTGTATTGCTGTGGTGTACTCACATTTCGTGGTGAACTACATGGTACAAATATTATATAAGTTTGAACTATTGTTGTTTACCGCTATTATTTCACAGTCAAGCTATAACAGTCTACTAAAAGACCTTTCTCATAACTGTAAAATGAAAAAAAATCATACATATTATTTTATTTTATGTCTGCCTAAAAAACATGCACAAGAAATGTTCATAGTTGCTTCCTTTTCCATGGGAACAGTGAAAGTTAATATCTGATGTAGACAATCCTCTCATCAACAGCACAGCCTTATATCAGTCCTCCTTTAGTATAATTTTCCCAATACGCCACCTGCAGAATGTCATCTGTCTATCTATCTATCTATCTATCTATCTATCTATCAATCTATCTATCTGTCTATTAATCCTATCTAATCCCATCTAATCTAGTCCATCTAGTCCATCAACCATTGTGCACAGCTGTGTACCTGCATTATGCTTTCAAATTGTACCTATGGCTTAACGATGCATTAATCATATGAAGTAGGAATAATATATATATATATATATATATATATATATATATATATATATATATATATATATATATATAAAAATACCATTCCAAAATTTGTGGTGATTTAGGAATGTCCTTGTTCTTTAAAGAAAAACAAATTTTCTTTCCATTATTTCAATAATATCAAATTGATCAAAAAGACAGTGTAGACATTGTTAATTTTGTAAATGACTATTGGCTAATTTTAAAGGAATATCTACATAGGCGTACAGAGGCCCATTATCAGCAACCATCAGTCCTGTGTTCCAATGGCACGTTGTGTTTGCTAATCCAAGTATCATTTTAAAAAGCTAATTGATCATTTTGGACAGCTGAATTTAAGTTTGAGGTGTTCGTGTTTGTGATCACAAACAATAACTTTTGTGAGAATTATAATTTTCTTGTACATCATGTGTAAGTCCATGTACGTGTGCGCCGTTCACCTGGGGAAGTGATGGCACCAGGATGCACTGTGGGAAGACAACAAGCTGGTGGAGGGACTGTGATGCTCTGGGCAATGTTCTGCTGGGAAACCCTGGGTCCTGGCATTCATGTGGACTTCAATTTGACACGTGCTACATAAACATTGTGGCAGATCAGGTACACCTCTTAATGGAAATGGTATTCTTTGATGGCAGTGGCCACTTTCAGCAGGATAATGCGCCCTGCCACACTGGAATAGTGTGAGGAACATGGTGAAGAGTTCAAGCTATTGCCCTGGCCTCCAAATCTCCCACATCTCAATTTGATTGAGCATTTGTTGGATGTGCTGGACCAACAACTCTGATGCACAGCAAATTGAAAGGGCTCCGATGCTCTGGTAGCATCTAACAGATGGTAGCAGTGTGAACAGACCATAGCCTGGGTGGCTGTAGTCTTTTATGATGGTCCGTGTTTCCTCAGGCATCGTGTATGGTTGATGCTTTGCACAGAGGGGAGATGGCAGCCGATGGTAGATGCACTCCGCAGACTTAACCACCCTCTGGAGGGACTTGTGGTCTGCAGTGGAGCAGTAATGCAGCTTGAAAGAATGCTCTCAATGGTGCACCTGTAGAAGTTGGTGTGAGTTTTTGCAAACATGCCAAATTTCTTGAGTGTCCTCAGGAAGTATAGTCGTTTTTGGGTAGTTTTCACTGCCGAAGGTTTTCACTGTTTGCTTGTCTGGACCAGGTGAGGATATCCTTGATGAACACACTGAGAAACATGAATCCAGAGACTCTCCACTTCAGCTCCATCGATGCTCCATCGATGGGTATCGATGGGCAGCTCCCCGCCACTTCCTGAAGTCCATTATCATCTCTTTAGCCTTACAAATGTTGAGAGAGAGGTTGTTGTCCTGGCAGTATGTAGCCAGGTTCCTTACCTCCTCTCTGTAAGCCGTCCCATCGTTGTTAGAGATGAGACCCAGGATGGTGGTTTCGTCCATGAATTTGAGAATGTGTTGGAGCTGTGTGTGGCCATGTAGTCGTGCGTGAACAGGGAGTACACAGCCTGGGTGCAGAGGAGGTGAGGTTGCCCATTCTCACCACCTGGGGTCTGCCCGTCAGGAAGTCCAGGATCCAGAGGGAGGTGTTAAGTCCCAGGGTCCAGAGTCCCAGGCACAAACGTGAGCTCTTGTCCACAAACAGCATCCTTACGCATGTGTTGCCTTTTTCCAGGTGGAAGAGGGAGGTGTGTTTCGTCAGGGCCATGGCATTATTCGTAGATCTGTTGGGCAGTAAGCAATTTGAAAGGGGTCCAAGATGTCAGGAAGGGTGGAGCAGATGTGAGTTCTGACCAGCCCCTCAAAGCACTTCATGATGGTGGAGGTCAGTGCTATAGGGCGGTAATCATTCAGGCAGGTGATTGTAATGATTTGGCTCAATGTGTTTACATGATGGCTAATTCTCTCACATTCTTTTAAAAGCAAAAGTTTCACTGCCCATCCACTAGATGCCGGGGTCACAAAACATCACCTGATCATCTTTCTGCCATTCAGAATTTGCAATTCCAGCTGTCCCCTCCATACGGGCTACCTCCATCACAGCGTCTGTATCCCTCGAAAATAAAACATACATGCCTGTCCTTGGAGGTATTTTGGGGGTATGCTCCACCATTTAATGTCTCTGTTGTACTTAACACCATCTGAACTTTGGTAGTTCTCTCTCCCTCTCTGGTTCACTCCCTCCCTCACCCCCAATAGCACCTATCTCCCACTTCCCATATTCATGTGATGACAGTGATCCTGGCATTCAATCAACCTTACTACTAGTCTCCACAGTGATCAGTGTAGGGCCTTGCTAACAACAAATTGGCATTTAGATTAACAATCATTTCATTGCACTCACCATTTGCTATTGTAAACTGAGTTGTAAAACCCAATGCATTCAAAGCTGTCCACAGGGAAACCAGAAGTCCTCTGGTCACGTTTCAATTTAAAACTGAAAATGGTAATGCTCTGGTAAAGTTCCTGCCAGAGAAGAGTGGGGATGAAAATTGTGCAGTTTTTTCAGATTTACAAAGAAGCCACTTGACTGGAGTTCCATTTAGTAATGCACCAAAGTGCATTATATCTAGAGGCAATTACATGAAAAACAGGATGGCTGATCTATTTAGTTATATACTGTGAGTGTACGGACTGTATTTCATACCAGAATTAAGCAGTCATTTCTCCTACGCACTGGGTTCAGCATGGGTATCAGGAAGAATCTCTCCACTATAGATTGATTTAATTCTGTGACCGCAGCCCCAGACTCTTCTATGGCTTAAACCTTTGGTTTAAATCCCCACAACCATCATCATCCATGTCCCGCTATGGCTTTTAATGCGCACAGGAGCTGGAGTGTTTCCCCATCGAGCAATCACGATGTCAGAGTCAGAGATGTCAGAGGTGAGAGCCACATCAACATCCGTCTCCTCTCTAGTCGTGATTTGCGGGGGACTATGCACTCTCACGAGCAACCCTGAATTCATAAACATAGCAGATCAATGGCACACATACAGTGTGAAAACGTGCGCGCCTCGTGCGCGTGCTACCTCACACGTCCGCAGGATGTAAACGGCACGCATCGATCGCAGACCTCTGTGATCTCCCCATTTTAGATGAAAGGGATACGAAAAAAGGAGCGGCGCGGGGAAGGGGGGTAGGGTATATGTGTTTGTGTGTGGGAGAGAAAGAGAGAAGATCATGGACAAAATTGGTAAAGTGAGAGAGAGATAGAGATACGGAGTGGAGTAAATAGGGTACGGTGATCGAAATGTAATAGGTCCATTTACACTGGGAAAATGTGAGAATTCATCTCATAGGACATCCCATTATTATGAAACCTGTAGTAAGAGAAAAGCGATATCACACTATTAACAAATGAAAAGTTAAGGACAGAAAAGTTGTGAAATAGGACCCATGGTAAAGAGGAAGGAGTAACAGGAGGGACAAGTGAGGGAGGAGAATTTGGGGATTTTGATGCTCTGGGCAATGTTCCGCTAGGACGTCATCAATTCCAGACAAAACGGAGGATGGACTGGATGACCCTTCTATCCAAGAATGGGTTTGAAAATGAGAGATAACATTTTCCAGGTGTCAATCAGTTCATATATAAAGCTTGTCGGTTTTCTATTGTTTAGGTTGGCTGTTCTATCTTTGAGTGTGCCTTTAGTAGAAAGTGTGATTTATTGGCTAGAAGAACACATTTTTGTAGATTTTCTTTCAGATTTAATTTAATTTAATATTTGTTTTAATAAATTGTGACAGGACGAGGCTAACTTTTTTGACCAGTACGCTGACCCCCCCACCCACATGCCTATGCAAAGAAATGATTTGCGTCACCATTCTGGTGGACTCCTGCCCTGGGCATTGTTGGTTGGCTGTGGACAGGATTCAACGGCAGAAAGATATTACAACAATGCCTTACTCCAGTACTCCACTTAGGGGTTCCAGTATCACAGATTTCTGTTTTGTCCTTGGTGCTATATTCAGCTTTCTGACAATTTAATGGTTGTCTCAATCGAGGGTCTGGAGACTTCACATTTCATTGATACCAGAGGAAAACACTTGCAAACGAACTAGAATGTTGAATGTTCAGCTTGAAGCAACGGACATTTAAAGTAAACAATGAACGTAATTAAGTCCCAGTAGCGCATGAATCCCTCAATCGATCAATCCCTCAGCATTAGAAAACAGTGTCAAGGACTTCAATTTAATCATGTCCATATGCATACAGCGTTTCAGAGTAGGAGTGCTGATCTAGGATCAGTTTATTCTTAATGTACGGGGGGAGACATGACACTACATAAACACTCCCATTGTGACATGATTCGGGAATATTGTTCCATGGAACTCCATTAAGAACCTCAGAGGATATGAGTAACCCTGGGTGTGTCTTGCCTGTAAGTCCTGCTGCTCCTTGGTGAGCATCTTCTGTAAGATGTCCACCTTCTGGCTGTATACAGAGTGTTTCTCCTCCTGAGAGACCAACCAAATTAGACAGAAATAATGCACTGTGTTTACTTGGAACAGAGTAAGAGCAACAGGTTTAACAGAGCAAGTGAGAACATACATCTATATAGAAAGTGAAAGGTAAAGTGAGGGAGAAAGAGGCTGGGTTGGAAAGGGCAAAGGGATGTGGAACTGTGGGAAGAGAAAGTGACCTTTTGCGGATTCAAAGTAGTGCACAAGTGAAAATAAAAGAATATTTTTATGTACTTAAGTGTTTCCACTGTATAATCAACTATGATAGTTTTGTCATACTGCAAATGGGCCCATTACAATCTTAAAAACAGAACTTGTAATTGTTGGTGCTAAACCCCATACTCATGTCACTTGGACGCAGAGCCAGTTCGTGGCATAAGTGACATAAGGGATTGCTGAGGGCCCCAGACCACTCAAATTTAGCTTAGGGTCCCCAAAATGCTAGCTGCAGACTTGCTTGCGCACATCAACTCACAACACCATCCTTCCAGAAAACCTCCCTTAATAATGCAGCCCAGTGTTTTAATTGGAATGGGTGAGCACGCCTTCCAGGCCCATGTTTCTCCGCAGTTGGGCTGTTGTCATCATGGGGGACACACTACCTATCTGTTTTCCAGCCCTTCACTGTGAGTAATGCCCCCGGACACAACTGTCCCCTGGCTTATGAAGACACAATACATTCTAACGACAACTAGCTCAATTTATGCTGGGCCGGAATAGAGGAGGAGAAAAGCATTTGGATATGAGACGTGTGCGTGGGTTGCTGGGTGTGCTTGTGTGCATGTCGACAAACAGGGAATGATTTAAACCTCCCTCTCTGGTACCCAAACCCTGTACGAGCCTGAGGCACCTGAATGGGGGTTAAGGGGTGGGGGGGTGTTTGGACTTCCTCACCCCTCTTTTCCCCCTCAGTCCCTCACTTCGGTCAGACAGTCAGCGGGGGGTGGGGGGGTACAGTCCAAATGGTTTTCCCTTGGGTCCCGTTGCTGTTTGTGCCATTTTTTATTTTCCTTTAATAACCCATGGAGTAGCTGTGAATTGTATCCTCTGGGATGCAACATTATTGCAGGGAGCGGAGGCAGAGTGTGCGCTTCCGTGTGAGGGTGCAACACAGACTTACTGTGTTCCTATTCATCTCATTTTGTCCTGCTGAAGATTCATTCTAATGACTTGCCAAAGGGCTCTGCTGGGTATTGGACCAAGGTGCCTTTTGGAATCGCTGGTGTGTGTGTTTGTGTGTGTATACATGTCGGTGTTTGCATCTCAAGAAATAAACACACACACACACACAAACACACACACACACACACACACTGATATGAGCGGGTTCAAAAATAGAAGCCAATGTCTGTGCAGTTATACATTTCTATTTATTATTTCAACATACGCAAGGTGACCTCGTTTTCTGACATAAACCCGTCGACTGCTTGCACCGCTACACCTGATCACTAAGGACATAAAGTTAATGTACCATTCCTAATAGGCTTATAAGTTCATGTTGTTTATACTCAGATAAGTGAATGTTGTTCCGTGTCACAGTAGGCCTCTATTCAATCTGTACGGCTGAAGGGGAAAAATCTGCATGACAAAAAGTTAAATGGAATTTCAGATTGAGCCAACATAGGAAGCGTTTGCCTTGAATGAGGTCTCAGCTTATACAAGAGAGCGTCCCCTTTATATTTCATTCATGCCATAACACTGAACTCAATCCGAGCCCCCTCATGTGTGAGAAAAGTGATTCTTGGGTCGAACTGTAGGGCAGACACGGAGCCTCTTGGCAGATTCATTTAAAATGTTACAGACAGAAAATAGTCAGGAATCAGGTCATATCTCATGGCCACCATCCCATTTCGTTTATCTAGGAGAGACTTAAGAGAACTTTACAGAGTAGGTCGGAGTTGTTGAGTTTTTCTATTTGCATCCAGGAGGCCCCTAGCTAAACTTATCTGCGTGACCACCAAGCAGAGAGCAAGCCTGGGCCTACCGCAGGGCAGCAGGATTAGTCCAAACTGCTGGCCTGAGACTGCCTCACTGCTCTCATAAAAAAACTGCCACAGTGGTGGTGACGCCGGCGTCTGTGTTGACGGCTCCTGTTGATCTCCTGGCTGACACTAGGCTGACGGGCTGGGTCTGAGTCTGCACGGCTGCTTGGCTGATAGGATGGATGTTCCGATGGTTGAAACATTGCTGTTTTATGGAAAATAATTCCCCCGAATTAGACACCGCGGTTCGTTTTTAAGACACAGCCAGCCAGTCAGACAGCCAGTCAGTCAGTATGTGGCATTTTGTCCACAGTCCCATTGTTCTGGCTTCGGCTGGGGAGACAGAGTTTCGAGCATGAGGAATATGTACTTTAAAGTCTTGAACAATAATCCCTGAAGTGTTTGCCGTCGGAGGTGACTGCTGCTGTGGCACAATGATCCTCATGGACAACTGTTATGACCCTCCTCACCGCCTAACCCCAGTAAAATACCTCCACGTTAAAGGGAGTGCTGTGTTCTGTGTCAGAATCATACTTGTCAGCTTTTGCCATTCGTCCGCCGAGAATGGGAAGGCATCATTTCGCTGGGCGACGCTAGTCTGGCAACACCTTTAATGTTAAAACCGTCCTTGTGGGAACCGATCGCTGATGGCATAGTTTCCTGGCTTACACTGAGAGAGGCTGCACGGGCACACACTCAGACGCACGCACCAACTCAATTTCAGCCCTGGCCTCTATTTCACGGTTCTTTCTATGAAACGGTGAGTCAGTGTCTGGCTAGGAGACAGGAGATGAATAAAGAGAGAAAGAAAGCTAGAGGAAAGGAAGATGAAAGGAGATGGGATTGGGAGAAAGAGGATGAGGGGTAAGAATGTAAAGTCCAATGTCACGTACTGACACTTCTCCGGCATAACATTTATTGGACTAGACTGTGCCCAGGAATGTCCCTCGCAATCATTCGTGTCATATCACCTACACCGATGCACATCGCACATATAGAATGAGCAGAATGCATGTGTGTGTTTGTGTGTGTGTGTTTGAGACCAAGCATGAATGCTTGTCTCTGAAGGAAAGGAGAGTGAGTTTGATATAAAGATGGGCAGACTTAATGTGTGAGATGATGCTCCCCACTGACACACAAGTGATGACGATGTATATGGATCAGTATTAAAGCAATACTCGGATCAGTCGAAGACAGCAAAGTGTGAGATGAAAACACTACAGACTTCAGACAGAGCTCGATTCTGACGCGTGTATACAAGCAGTCCGTTTTAAAGACATGCTGATCAAATACTCCCAGCTTTGAGCGGCGATATTAAAAACGCCACCGAGCAGTGTTCTGATCACTGACCTGCCAGGTTCCTGCGTCGCTAGACTGAAAACAGTGATCTCGCAATGGACACATAATCACACAGGCACCTACCCACTAAATAATCTGGGAACGCGCGGACACACACAGTCGAACAGAATACGTGTGCCGCGGGAGTGAGAGTGAGGGGGGGTCCGAGGTCACAGCTGCTCCCTGTCTGGTTCCTCTGGTCTATTTTAAACCGCAGCCGGCATCAGCGCTTCTGTGGTGGCGGCACCGGCTATATCGGCCTGCTTTCACACGCGCCCACACCTTATACCCACACGGCAAGAGACTGTAGCCTTCCTCTACGAATAACCAAAGGTAGAGTGGAGAGGGGGAAAAAGCTGTTGAAGAACCGATATTTGATTATTACTTTAACACGTACCCAGATCTCAACTTGGAATAATTGTGCTGATGGTGGTGTAGGAAATTGTTACAAAATATACAAAATACACATGGAGTTGACATGCATTATATATACATGGGTGGAAGGTGGGGGGGTGTCTGTGAAGGGTCAGGTCACAAAAGCGACAGTCGAGAAGCTCAGCTTGGGTGTCTGCAGAAGGATCGGAGAAGCAGAGGGCTCAAGCAAAAGGGGAAGAGAGTCTTTAGATAGCGTCACCCTACCTGGGAGTTGCCCCTGAGGGTGACCAACATAACACTATGCGAAGAACACCCAGACAGGCGGGGGTCGTGTGGGAGGGCATTGCTGGCTATGGGGTTTCTTTTGCAGGGTCCCGACAAACATCCACAGATCAACACTCTCAACTGTCATTTTAGAAAGCCCTCCTGACCTGAAAGTCTTAAGTTCCTACAGTGCTACGCTATGTTATGTCTTTCTACATTTTCAAACTTGGAATAATTCTTGTTGTATTTTCTCGATGAGTTTGAAAATGTGTAATACATCTATCTACTGTATATGTACTAGGGATAGCCATTGACAAAATTGCATGGTTCAAATAATATTATACCTTCCCAAAGATAAAGATATCTGAAGACACAAAAAGTCATGCCCAAGAACAGGTCTTATTCAAGGAATATTAGTCATATTTTGGTACTTGGTACTTATTGCTGATGTCTAGCCTGTTGGACAGATTTATTGTCAATGTGCACATGTATGACATCATAGACTGATTGTAATCACACACCGGCCTATGTCAATGTGTCATGATATAACTAACATAAAACTGACTCAGTTTTTAAGACATGTGCTGTCGCTAGATAGATAAACCAAATTGACCTGCTTGAAGTTGGCAATTTTGCCTTTTTCTTGTAAATTTAGAGCATGTTAGGGGTCTGATGACATCATCACTTATAATTAAATATCTAATATATAAAACACTGCAGCAGCACAAACAAAACTTTTAACGGCACAAACGAAGCACAAACAAACAACTATATTTTGTGTGAATTTGAAGTATGTTGGGCGGCTGAGTGACATCAGAATGATCTATAAACATTCTTTAATATAAAAAATAATAGCAGCACAAATATTTTATTTATTGCAGACTGGAGTTTCTTGTAGTATGTAACAAGTACCCTATGTAAAATTTTATTAATTATTGTCAACAGCACAAGCTAAATGCAGGGAAGGGTGTGACTAGCTGTCTTAAAAACAAGTTATCCCCTTTGTATTATAGAGGGTTCTGTGGCTCAAAAAAAGGCAAATGTGGCTCAACAGAAAGTGCATGTTAAACATTTTAAATGAATTGCACACATTAACGCCTCAAATGATATACAATAGCATGTTGCATATGCTCTCTGTGCAGTGGGAAATATGAAGAAATAAGAAATATTACTTATCTGAGGCAGTAATAAGCATAAGAAATTAATGTTTCTGAACATCATGGAAACTACATTATAATTTTTTTTACCACGAACAGTATCAGAGCATACCTCTTGTTTTTTTCTCATCATTACTCCTTTTGCCCTTCTCTTCACTGATTGGCTAAAAGTCATACCTGTCAGTTCCATTTCCCATCTTGCTGTGTGCTGGCAGACAGCAGGTGAGAGGATGTTCTATTCTCAGAGCACCTAGCAAATCTGTGTGTGGGGGTTGAATCCTTATTTACCTACTTACACACACACACACACGAACATCTCACTACATGTGCTAAACTATGTCGACCCAATTGAATCAAATTTCCATTAAAATCATCTGTAATGCTTACAGGGGAGATGATATATTCACATAGTCACACTGATTTATGTACAAACTAGAGAGTGTGCACACACCTGGAGGAGGTGCCATAAATACCTGCCAGTCATCGTAACGTCTTTGGTTTTATTTTGATTTGAATGAAACTTGAATTAGTCTTTTTGTGATTCCTCATCTCCCCCTCAAATATATTGGAGCAAAAGATCAAAGGTCCTTCTGACCAATGAAAGTTGAATCGATAAAAAGCCCTATGACAGGTCAATGCTCACTACCGTAATCAATGGTCATTATTTTAGTAATCCTGCAGATAAGAACATTCGTTCAACAATAGCTGATTTAATTTACTACACCTTACTAACCCCATTCCTACACCATGATGTATCCATTACAAAAGAAAGGAAATAAAACACAAAACAAGTGTTACTTATCATATATACATTTATACACATGCTATATAGTAAGAATTCTCTGTGAATCAGATTCAAATGTAGAAAATGGTGCATGAGAAATGTTGAGAGGACAGCAAGTTGCTAATGTAGAATGTACAGTTCTGCATTTGGCCAGACGACATGCCAAGCCTATAGGCCAACTCAGTCCAATAAACTGTTGAAGCAATTCTCAACTCTAGCTTGAATTTAGACAGTGGGTTACAGATCAACCTGGTGAAACAGACAAAAAACATGATATGATAGCGATAAATAAAACAATACATTTATAATAAACATTTTTATTAGCTACTAGTAATAGTTAGAGCGTTGAAT
>JACXGJ010008966.1:0-25522 GCA_016801105.1 Esox niger
CACCATCCTCAAACAAATATCCACCCTCACCACAACCATCCTCAAACAAATATCTACCCTCACCAACACCATCCTCAAACAAATATCCACCCTCACCACAACCATCCTCAAACAAATATCTACCCTCACCACCACCATCCTCAAACAAATATCCACCCTCACCACAACCATCCTCAAACTCATATCTACCCTCACCACCACCATCCTCAAACAAATATCCACCCTCACCACAACCATCCTCAAACAAATATCCAACCTCACCAACACCATCCTCAAATAAACATCCACCTTCATCCCCACCATCCTCAAATTAACATCCAATTGTGACATACCTTTGGCCCATAGATAGGACATGGCTATTTATACCTAATTATACCTTCTTTTTTTGTATGAAATTATACTTTACCAATTTTATAATAGAAGTTTGGTTTTAGACCACTGCACCCCTTTCTTTCCTTTCCAAAAAAGTTGAAAAGGAACGTTTTGAGCGAGGAACAGAAGCATTCAATTTGCAGTGGTCTCTTAACTTTAACTCTTCTGTTCCTTACTCAAAACCTTCGTTTTGGACTCTTTTGGAAAGGTAAGAAAATGGCACAGTGGTCTCTTAATTTTTTATAGAGGTGTTTGTGTCTGGCTTCATTCTAAATACTTTTAATGTGTGTGTTTTGTCAGTGACACAAAATGGCGGGACAGCATTGTTTCAAAATGAATGAAATTACTTCATTATTTTTGTAATAATAAAACTACAAAAAAATGATAATGTTATCCTTTAATTTAATGCACAAATATCTCACCAGTCAATACATGGTTGTACTTACAAATAGTTTAAACATTTGCCTGATAGCCTTTACATTATGATTGTCAAGAATGTGTTCAGTGTGACCACTTTGACAGTGTAATACAACTATGCAGTAACCGTTTAGACCACTGGCGTAATATGGTGCTGTCAGGCCCTGATTTCCATACTTACACCACCCCCCCCCCCAGCAACATCGATGACTGATGTGCACCTCCTTCCTGTCTAACTCTCCCACACATTTACATACACTGGCTTGGTTGTTATTATTTCATGTCAACAGATATATTACAATCATTTAGAATAACAGGTTCATTTGGTAAATAACGTTAAATTGTTACCTTAGCGCATCTTTTGACATCTGACCTACATACATGTCAGATTCTCTCTCTGAAATGTCAAACGGCTGCTGTGCACAAATAATACTAACTCTGACTTGTTTTCTTATAAGAGTTAAGCAAAAAAGCAACTTTTTTTAAAAACTATTTTTAAATACTCTGCTGTTTCTGTATACCTCTGGGGCTAACAAGATCATTACTCAAACAGTCAGAGTTTTACACAGTGGACAAGGGGCTTCAGGGCTAGTTGCTTTTAAATGTGCTCTAGATGCCACTAGTTAAACTCCCCTGGCCGTAGACAGTGAGAAATGTGTTGTACTCAAACTTCCTGGTCGCACATCAAGACATAATGACTGATACAGCTTACCAGTAGTCCGTTTCACAGTGCGGTGCTGTCAAAATATTTCTCTCTGAATATTCGAGTACATCAATATTCAGAAATATTCTCACTCATTCTTATAGCCCTTTAGATGTTTTCTTTGATAAACAATTAAGTGTATTCTGTAGCACCTAGACATGCTGCCCTCAGGGCCACAGGAAAATAATGAGGTGAGAAATTTTAGACTAGCTGTGTCTCAATCAGCTCTCCAGAAATCTCACACTGTGTCAGGCTGCTAAGATTCAGTGGGGAAAGTTATTACTGGGAAGGTCCAACTCGATGTGACCTAAGGGTTGGGAAGAAATAGCTACACACACAAACGCAAACACACAAACACCCAGGTAGTGTGCTGCAACATGTTTTAACAACTGTGCCATTTTATGAAGGTGCACAAACACACACACACACACTCACATAAACCTGCACAAACATCTATCATTTATACTCCCTAGATTAAACAGGCATGTTGACCTATCATTCTGGGTCCGGATTTGGCACGCATTCCGCCAGTTGACTGTAGATCAAACAGCACTGACTAAACAAGCCACTTACAGCCTTTGAACTGGCTCTCTCATCCATACATTTTGGTGACTGCGTGCTAATTTCACTGTCCAATCACAAGGTGGATGAGCTCATCAGGTCTAGGGCTCTTGGTGCGTAGCGCCTGACAATAGCGCAGGAGTGTCGTCAGTAACTTCCAAAGCCATCTTCCAGAGCCTCAGGGCCATCATTGTTTTTGCATGGCCTAACCTAAATCAACATATCTTGACATCACTAACGTAACTCTGTAGGACCCTGTAAGATGTTGTAGTCTGCGCAATGTAATGTGATGTTCTAACTGAACTGCTTATTAAGTTTACAACCAAACTTCTGGATGTGTAATTCTGGAAAGTTTTTTGCAGGCCTCTCTAGTCACGATAAACAAATTAGCCGCGAGGTCATATAAAGTTTGCCAGGATGGATTTTCTGTTATAAAAATAAAATTGAAAAATCAGTATGTTTACAATACAATGATAAGTGACAAATGTCCAGTAATATGATGATATTGTAAAAGCTGGGAAAACTACAGGTAATGTTTGCTAATGCTTATTGAATACACACTATTTATCATAATTGACCCAGTGTTTGGTATGGAAAGACTTAAAACATTTAGTACAAAGAACAGGTGAGTAGGTTTTTGTAGTGGACTGGCTCTTTGTGGTTGGGTCATACATCTGGGAAACTGAACCTTATTTGTTATCACTGAGGAAGCATCTGCCAGCTCTGTATGCTCTGCTGTCCCGTCAATCTAACTTTCACACGTTGCGTTAACTGCAGGTGCAGACTAACGGGGAATTGCTTCATCATGGGTCTTTTTTTCACAAACGTGGGGTGAAAGACTTTCTAGAAATGAATGAGAAACATTAGAAAATGAAAAATGGCACATAAGGAATGCGTAATGAGATTTAATAAATACACACTGATTTCTTTATCAATGTCCTGGTTTTATAAAGTAAGCATGAAAACATTCTGAATTAGCCTAATTTGAGCAGGAGAAGAGAAAAGATTTCAACAAATATAAATTTGCTTAATGTAGCAAATCATCTATACCACTATGGATTCCAGATTAGACTATTCCCACAACCATCAAGTCAGCCAAGAAAAACATTCCATTTGTAGTCTAGCTTTCTCAAACAAATCTTCTGTATGTTATTTATTGACACTGCACCGTGCTGTCTTAACACCCATAAAAGAACTGCGTTGGCAACATTTGAATTGATCAATTTTCCAGAGGCGTGCAGGCCTCCCATTAACAGAGGAACACATTGAGGAAAGTACTACCGGACATTATCTCCTCCTTCTGCTCTTAGGAGATGGCTTACAGTAGTGACCACATACATTTCACAACTGGGCCTCAATTTGGAATAGAACCTACAACCCTGGTGTTAAAAGAACTAAATCAAATCCTGAGCAGGCAAGGAGAAAGTGCATCTGTCCTTGAGCCAGGTGAACATTATTGCTCCCGTAAGTTGCTCTGGATAAGAGGACATGCTGAAGGACTCAGATGGTTACCCACGGAGACGACTATGTTTAGATTGGTCCCTAACATTACCTGTATTCCCAGCTTGAATTGTAGCCAAATCGATCACTTTTCTGGCTGGTCAGTTGACATGCAGATTGTTCCTACAGCACACTGCTACAGCACATGACAAATATAGGCCATTAACAGACTGATGTCCTTCTGAGTGTGCAGACCTGCCAACTGGCTAGGTAAAGAACCCCTCCTCCCGGTGAGGTAAAGTAAGGTTCTGTGTTTTGTCCAACCAAGCACAGTCAAGGTTCCAAATAACACTGCACAGAATCTCCCAAAGCAAAACATAACAGTCATAAATAATATGCAATGTGATCCATGTGATCAATCTGAAGCCAAATCCTTGTCCAACACCTCCCCCCAACAAAAATGTGTATTGTCACATTGGTGTTTGTTCTTCTCAGTCCCCAGAAAGGTCTTGATACCCTTCAGATGTATTATACAACTGCACAAAGCCTAACTGTAAGCCTGACCATAAACCTAGGCATACAACCTAATCCTAATTAAGCCTTATCCTAAATCACATCTTACCTTAACATGTCCCTGGGCTCTGAGAAACTCCTAACATCTCAATAATTAGCAGTTACTCTTGTCCTGACCAGAGAGACCGACCAGACAGACAGACCAGAGAGACCAAACAGACCTAGCCAGTTGACAGACCACAAAAAACAGGCAGACTTGACAGACCAGACAGGCAAACCAGACAGACCAGATAGACCAGACAGACCCGACAGACAGACCAAGTCCGGGCAGACTAGACAAACCAGACCGCCAGACAGGCCAGACAGAGGAACAGTCTTTTGGACTGACTGATGTTGCAGTCTCAGCTGCTTCTATAGTAATTGTCTAGAAAGCTAAAAGGGTAGCTGAGCATCAGCTTAGATCCTCCAGATAAACACAGATTGCTAATGCTCTCTGCTCCTGATTGTCCACCATTCTACTACCTCGATGCTCCTGATTGTCCACCATTCTGCTGCCTTTCTGCTCCTGATTGTCCACCATTCTGCTGCCTCTCTGCTCCTGATTGTCCTCCATTCTGCTGCCTTTCTGCTCCTGATTGTCCACCATTCTGCTGCCTCTATGCTCCTGATTGTCCTCCATTCTGCTGCCTCGATGCTCCTGATTGTCCACCATTCTGATGCCTTTCTGCTCCTGATTGTCCTCCATTCTGCTGCCTCGATGCTCCTGATTGTCCACCATTCTGCTGCCTTTCTGCTCCTGATTGTCCACCATTCTGCTGCCTCTATGCTCCTGATTGTCCTCCATTCTGCTGCCTTTCTGCTCCTGATTGTCCACCATTCTTCTGCCTCTATGATCCTGAGTGTCCACCATTCTACTGCCTCTATGTTCCTGAATGTCCACCATTTTACTGCCTCTCTGTTCCTGAATGTCCACCATTCTGCTGCCTCTCTGTTCCTGAATGTCCACCATTCTGCTGCCTCTATGTTCCTGAATGTCCACCATTCTACTGCCTCTATGCTCCTGAATGTCCACCATTCTACTGCCTCTGCTCCTGAATGTCCACCACTCTGCTGCCTCTCTGCTCCTGAATGTCCACAATTCTGCTTTTTCTATGCAGTGTGGAGAAACCATAGGGGACATTTCTTTCTTTTCTACATCTCCTGGCTTCTCAACCACCACCTCCCCTTTCATACCTCATCCCAACCTCCCTTTCTTGCCCCTGTCTGAAATACATAAGGGCAATGCTGAATTCTTCCTGGCTACACCTCGGGTCTATTGAGAGAGAGTGAGAGAAGGAAAAAGGAGAGGGCAACTTTTGGTGTTAAATCTGCAAGGACAGTGAGCATGCATTATTACTACATCCCTGTGGGCATTATCATTCTAGACCTTATCCCTAACTATCTCTGGCAGATCAGTGCTATAGCTGGCCCTCCCCCTGGCAATGGGACACACTCCAGGCTACTGACTATACTACAGCACACGCTAAGAACACACACCCAGAACACACACATATAATACACACTTAGAACACACCCCTGGGCCAGGGTGTTCGGGGCTATAGCCCTGATTTATTCACCTATGATTCTGATCGCGCATCATGATAATGTTTGCTAGCATGCGCTTCAAAATGTTGTTCTAGCATGTACATTCCGAACCCTGTACCCTTTGACCCCTGGGGTGGGGGGCTGAGCCTGAATGTTTTGTTACTCTATCAACGCCTCTGACATACACTTAGAACAAACACCTCAAACACACACTTAGAGCGAACACCTACAACCCAACCCACACTTAGAATCCATCCTTAGAACACACACTTAGAACGCACAACAAGAACGCACACCTAGAAAACATAGAGCACATGAACACATTGACCACACACACACACACACACACACACACACACACGCACACACACGCACACGCACGCACACACACACACACACACACACACACAAACACACACACACACACACACACACACACACACACAGAGGCCCGCAACATAATCAATAATCCTTTATTGCTTTACCAGTCCTTCAGCCGGGGCTTCTGTTCAGCCAGTAATGCACTCCTTTATCTGATCGATACAGCGATAACTGATTCGGGATGAGAGGAGGCAATAGAGCTATAATACTTTACTGCTGCTTTCACTGCACTGTGTCTTGGTTTAGTAGCAGACTGGACAGATACAGTACATGATGACAGGACACCCATGACAAGGCCCACTAATGTGGATGCCACTGGCATAATGCGGTCTCTATAGAACCTTAGCGAGGTTGTGGGTCAGCAGGTTTGAGTTCATATAGTCATAGAATGATGTGATGGAATGACATCTGGCAGTTACCGAATCTCTCCAGCCCACGTGGACGCTGCATCAGGCCGACCGGTTGGGGCGCTGCGTCGTTGCTGGGGGACGCCCCATTGACTATGAGCTAGTTCTGATTCACAGACTGCTGCACTGATGGGCTTATATGCTCTTTTTAATTCTGTTGAATGTACAGTAGTATAGAATTTGTGGTAGAGTAATAGAGGGTCATTAGATGACTTTTATACATCCGGCCCTCCTAAACAACAGGCACCATCCAATGATATCAAGCCTGAATTCCAGAACTCCTGAGAACCAGCTATTACTGAAGATTTACCAAACTATTGACAGCTTAGTGTTATGGGCTCCACTGGCATCACTTACAAGCCACGGGTTGTTAGCAAGAGGCTGTTCTTTTATGTAGAATGTAGAGGGACGTCTCAGCACACAGTCTATGTCCTGTGATGAACTCACAGCGCTGCTGTCAGAAACTTCTCAATATTGGATACACTTCTGTATTTATTTAGTTTTTTCTAAGATTTTTTTCTTAGGCTCCAGAAACAAGATGCTCCGGCCACTGGGCCGCCTGGCGCACCAGGACAGAACAGTTCATGGCCCAACGCAGACTGAGGGCACGGCTGCAGGCGACCCTTCTGTGCCCAGCCAGCTGCATGGCAGTGGATGCGAAGGACAATCATTAATGTTACACACAAGTACATGCAGCCTACACACACACACACACACACACACCCACCCCCACACACACACACACACACACACATATACACACACATACACACACACACACACACACACAACACATACTTCAGGTACACCACCTGTGGAGAACCAATTATAAAGTCATTATCCTGCAATGCACTGTGGGTTCCTACTGACCTGTAGGTGCTGACATGTGGACGCTCCCCCCTGGAACAGGGTACGCAGTCCAAAAATGCACCCTATTCCTCATGTTGTACACTATTTTTTACCAGAGCTGCTGTCAAACGGAGGGCACTATATAGGGGATAGGGCGCCATCCGGACTGCAGACATCAATAACAGGACACATTACAAGGACGGCAGGCCAGACTGCCATTTTGGTTTAAAAGATACCAACACTCAGAGCATACATACATACGACAGAGATGAGGGAACACGGGAAGCATCCCTTGGAGAGACACGGTAACAGGCCAACGTATGTAACAAACCACAGAGTCACCGTGAGGACAGTGAACGATTGTATGAATTATTTGGGTGTATCCATGTTGTTTAGATTCTGCTTGCGACTTTGAACGTAGCTCTCACCAGCCAAAGCAGGCTGATGACAAACACGTATTGTGTAAAACATAATTCATGTTGTTTGAATGTCTTTAATATCCTCACCACCTCAGGGAGAAAGCTGCTGAGCTTCCCAGAAAGGGAAGGAGCTGTGAGGGTGCCGTTGTGGTGGAGTGCTCCCAGAGAAGCATCTTCCTGCATCAAACCTTGCATCCACTAACGTGGCCCAAAAATCATCGACTTCATGTACTTTCACTCAACACAGCGCTTTCAAGTGAGTTGGCAAATAGGGAGCCTCAGAAACGGGTCATATTCAAACGTTCCCAATCGACAATTTCAGCTGCTGAATCATTGAGCTACATTACACTCTCTTCTCTCTTTATCCTTATCTGTCTCTCTCCCTCCCATTTCTTTCCTTCTCTCCTCCACCCGTCCGTCATTCCCGCTGCTTCTCATTCTCTCCTTTCTGTCTCCGCTCTTCACTTTCTTTTCGTCCTCTGTCTTTTTCTCCTCTCTCTCTCTTTTCCATCGCTCTCTAACCCTTTTCCAAACTACAGTTTCAGCTCCTGTATGTGTGTCACTAAATCTGAATCCAGGCTAAAAATACATTCCCACTTCAAAGGGGCGTCTGGTCTCTCAAAGGCAGAAACATGACAACACTGGCATCCGATCTCACCGTCTGAATGAAGTCAGACCTGCGTTCAAATACATTTGTTTTAAAAGAAAATCAGTATTTGAATGGTTATTTTATAGACTGAATGTATTTTCATGTACTTTCCTGGAATATGATACCCTTTTCGAATATATGTTCACAGTTAAGAATAAATGTAATCCAAAAGATTGCCACAATGGGTTAAGTGAACATCTTGTGTCCATTTTTTTATGCTTTCACTAGGTCCGCCATTGTGAAAGCCATATGATCAAGATCGTGGTGAGGCTTGTGTCGTATCGGATCAATAACTTCTGCCTTTGTTTTCACTTCTTCTTTTCCTCTTGCCCTGTCACGAAATGAAATGACTGGGCACTTCCCACAAGGTTGGACTGTTTACAGTGCGAAAGACTGAATTGCTGTCATGCTGGAGAACATGTAACAGCGTGTAAGAGGAAAGCACGGGTCACTACCTGATCTCAGCCAGAGTCTGCACTGTGTTTCCTGATTAGGGTAGAAATATGACTTTCCTCGTTTAAAGACTGATGAAGATGAAGGCCAGAAACATGTGAGTTCTGCTCACTTTGATGAAGTACACCTGCCCTAGCACTGTAGGTGCTTTTCTTATGCACCACTGCTTGCTGCTAATGAAACTTAAGCCTGCAGACAACCATATATAAAAATGCTTCAAGGCCTCCAATGTTGTTTCTTTAAGACAGGACAGCCTTCACACAGAATCTCTGTGAAAGGGCCTGACCAGCCAATATTATCACATAGTTATCACATAGTATTTCTAACCCCAATCTCAATGGTAATAATTGAGGTTAATTGTTTTCATGTATGGTTTTCATATTTCCCCTTTTTCTTTTCATTCCGTAGATGCACCAGTGCTGAGGGATACATAACGGAGATGTTTTTCCCCATCTTCTCGTGTTTTGTCTGGTTGATCAGGAAGTCCGTTAGCCAATCACAGGCAGAGTTGAACACCTTCAGCCAACAGACTTGCTGACGAATGCCACGTCATTGCCTCCCTTCCACCGGTTCTAGAATCCTCAGTTCTGGAATTCATCCAGTCACACCTGGAGCCATGTGCTGTATGTGTTTTAATGTTCTCCGAGGTGGCAGAAGAATTTAACTGACAATCTTACCAACAAACAGGGGACATGTTTAGTTGAGGTAGAGCTTTAAAAGCTGCCGGTGTGCCATTTGTCTTGTACTGTTCTTTCTCTGTGGAGCCACACATTCAACGTCGTCCTTTCTGAACGGTATTATTTCTAAATAACAGCACATGAAAATGTAATTACACCTTAAATGCTTTTTTTAAATAGTGTAATTAAAAGGTTCAGTTATTTTTTAACATGGCAGTGTTGGTATTTATTATTGTCTTTAGTTGTAATTAATCTCAACAGTAATTCTCAAGGTGAGTTTTTTCATGTATGGTTTTCACATTTCAAGGCAAACCACCTCAAAGAGTGTTAGTCTTTTACTTTTTCCCAAAGTTAAGTACAATTTAACACTTCTGACAGAGTGTGACTTTAATTGTCTAGCCCTAGACTGTGTGTTCTTCCCAAAGAAAATACAATTTAACACTTCTGACAGAGTGTGACTTTAATCATGAATTCTACCCCTTTTTCTTTTCATTCCGTAGATGCACCAGTGCTGATAGATAAATAACGGAGATGTTTTTCTCCATCTTCTCGTGTTTTGTCTGGTTGGTCAGCAAGTCAGTTAGCCACTCACAGGCAGAGCTGAACACCTTCAGCCAACTTGGTTTGCTTAGTTTTTCTGCTGACTTACTGACTGTTTAAACTCTGGGCATCAGTGAAGGGTCCTCATTTGAAACGTGTTATCTGATGTGAATTCAGAAACCATATACTACACAATGACTCTGAAAAGTATTCATTATCCATCAGAAATAATATCTTATTCAATCTTCTGACCATTTCTAAACGTGTCATCTCTTTGATTCGTTCCTGCTCCGTCTCTTGATCTTCATGGGTCAAATATATATATTTTTTTTCATTTACATAGTCTTGTATGTAAAGTGTCATGATAGTGTCACACACGAAGCAGACACTGATATGAAATATGATCCCACTCCACATGACACTGCACAGTAACTGCTGAGTATGAACCATCATCCAACTCTGTTGTTGCACAACCTTTCATTTTGGAGGGTGTATCTGCAGCTGCCGCTCACTGTCCGACAAGCTTTTTGAAATGGGACACGTCATCTTTTCTTTCATTGGACAGTAATAAGTATGACTGGTTTCATGCTGTAAAATGAGCTGTAGCTGTGATTTATGTGAACTAGGACCTAAAGCTACACAATCAATATTATACATGTAATATATATCAAATCATTTCAAACACGTGACTCTTTTGCCATATATGATTCTGTTGCAGTTGGGGATGTGTAACATAAAAAATCTAGATATTATATTAGAAAAAACACATTGTTTTAAACAATTAAGTGAACTAAAGGAGAAAAAATAACAAATCCATTAGAAAAATACCAAAACGAATACATTTGATGCCAGAAATAAACCAAAAAGCATTCTTAATTTCATTCAGTTTTGTAAAATTAATTCTAGAGCAATTGCAGCATGGTTTGTAGATAATAGAACTGTAATTCCTGTTCTGCTAATATTTCCTATCTGATATGGGAAGACAAGTCTCGTCTGGGTAAAAAGCATGACTTACTGTAATGAGGAACTGGTTAGTATTAGCTATCAATTTGTCCATGGGTAATTCTTTGAAATAACCCCTCTTATCTTTCTCATTTGTGTCATGGAAGTTGTAGGTTTTAGAATTCCTCTTCCAACTCCTTCTTTTCTTCCCTTCCTTCCCACTTCCTCTCCTGTCATCCAAGTCTCTCAGTGGTTTGGGGAAATGTGTGAGTCTTTAATCGTAGGTACTGCACCAGCTGTACATACCATCAACTTTTTTTTAATTGCAATGAAACAATGACTAAGCTGACTGATAGTTTTCATTTGAGGGCACTTGCATACTTATCAAATGGACCAGTTAGAAATGATAGAGTAACAACTTTTGTAGGTACTGTAGTCCCCCAATCTGTGTCCCAAATGTATTTGGACAGATTAACAGCATATAGCGCACACAAAAGTCGTTTTTAGTTGGTCTCCCGTTCTTTGCATTCAGTGACTTATCTGTGAGGCGCTGGTTATCTTCCAGCCCTTTACCGCTCTCATCTTCCTGTGCCAGTTTGCCTAAACATGGTATTTGGCATTTAAAAGACATGTCAAACTAGACTCAGATTTGTTGGCTGACTTTTCAACATTTCACTTTTTGACAGTGAAAAACTGTCCCCACAAGGGCGTGTGTTGGGGTCAGTGTGCTGCTGCGTGATGAACTGTTACCGAGGACGTTTAGTCATTGGGTTGTTTAGGGGTAGACAAGATGGTTCTGTACAATTCACCCTGCTGCCATTGGTGGTCACATCATCACCACTGTGTGTTCCAGCTCCAGTGGCAGCTATACATGCCTAAAACCAAACACCCCTTTCCCATACTTCACAGATAAGGTGAACTGCCTGTTCCTTTTTTCTCCACACATTCCTCTAGCCATCGTCTCCTTTTTGGGAATTTTCAGGCTATCGTACCTATAGGGGTAACTTGTGTTTTTACACCTTGCAGTCTGGCTTCTGTAGTTTGGCTGTTGATATGTTCTGTGGATGACAGTGTGTTGACATATCCATGTTTACCTCCTGCAAAGTCTTTCTGATCTGTCTGACGGCATTATTCAAAATACGCAGATTATAGCTGAAGTGTTCTGAGTAAAAGTATGATGCTCTATGGGTCTGTGGCTTACTCTGACAATGATGGATAATAGTATAACAGGTCAATAATGTTAAAGTGAAATTAGAACCCATTCAATAAGTTGGCTTTCAAACTTCCGTTAAGACTCAGGATGAGCTCCCAGCCATGCTTGATGAACGAGAGATTCACTGCCACTCACTCTCTCTATGCCACTCTATCTCACTCATTGCCAAAGCAAGTGGAAATAATGTAATATGAAATTAACAGTCAGAGATTGTAAGTAAATTCATGTGCTATTTACATCAAGGAACAGTCACTAGATTTGTCCCAAGGCCAAAGTTGTTCTGAGCTAGGATTCCGTGGACCAGAATATAAATAACAATATTATTAATAGCCTAAACAACAAATTTAACAAAGCGATTTTGGCATTTATGTATGATGATGTCAACACCGCTGCTCCAGTTGGCCAGTCTCTCCACCCGGTTGGGCCAAATTCTCCAGTTGGTGGGCCAGTCTCTCCACCCGGTTGGGCTAGTCTCTCAACCCGGTTGTGCCAAATTCTCCAGTTAGTGGGCCAATCTTTCCACCCGGTTGGGCTAGTCTATCCACCCGGTTGGGCCAATCTCTCCAGTTGGTGGGCCAGTCTTTCCACCCGGTTGGGCTAGTCTCTCCACCCGGTTGGGCCAATCTCTCCAGTTGGTGTGCAAATCTCTCCAGTTGGTAGGCCATTTCCTCCACCTGGTTGGCCAGTCTATCCAGTTGGTGGGTCAGTCTCTCCAGTTGGTGGGCCAGTCTCTCCACCCGGTTGGATCTTTACAGTCAGAGAGCTATCCAACACTGAGGGCCGGGTGCATGAACTGTTTACCTCACCTTCAGAGCCTTGCTGGCTTAGTTTCCCTTCTTTCTAACGTCAGTCTCTAAAACATTGGCTTTTGCAAGGGACATTTTGCTAAGCTAATAGCTATGAATGAACAAACTGAGAAATAGGGCTACAGCATCCCAAAAATACCCATTTAATATACTCGTGTATATATATATATATATATATATATATATATATATATATATATATATATATATATATTTATTATATATTCATTATTTGCTTTAAAAAAAGCCTACACAGAACCTTATAATAACACATGTTTTATTCATGCCGACAACAGAAATACAAGTTATTTTGACATTAGCTTGCAAGGAAATAAAATGTCCCTGACAAAAGGGTCTCAGATGAAAAGTGGGTCCGTAAAATAGATATTTTGTGGGGTACACTCTTTTGATTGGGGAAATACAAACATATTCCCTAATTTGTTCCTGTTGTAAAGCATGTCTTAATTTTCAATTTTTTTCCCATCCATTGTCCCGTTTCCTACCCTGCTTCCTCTCTTGAGCATTTCTCTTGCCTCATTAGTCTTCTTCCCTTTCAGTATTCCAACCACTCTCTTCCTACTCAAACACTTTCTTTACCTCTATTTCACCCTCTTTCTTTGACCCCTTTCTCACTGACTCTCTCTTTCTGCTCTTTGTCTTATCTCTTTTTCACTCCCTCTCTTGCCACCTCTCATCACTCAATCAAAGGTAATGTCAAAGTATAGTTCCCAACAATCATGTGGTAGCTAGAGATCCCTTTTCTTTTTTTGTCCGGGAGCACAGTTCCTAATGGCTTCTGCCTACCCTAAATTGAGAGTGCAAATGTGGGTCTTGAATTGCGTCCTGTTCCTCACATAGTGCACTCATTTTGGCCAGTACCATATGTGAAATAGGGTGCGGTATGGGACGTAGACCTGAAGGACAACCTTCAGAGACCCAATGCAGGAGCTACCGGAATTTGATTAGCTAAACGAAAAGTGTTCCTTTGAAAGCCAATCTAATGTTGAAGTTTAAAGGAATGGGTAATCTTTTTCTGCTTTTAGGATTAAACTCAAATGGCACAATTCTTTTGGGTATTATTCTCTCTGGAATGGGCCTAGCCGGTTGTGGAGAAAGTTAGTTTTTGGTGTAGGGTTCAAAAATCTCACTTTATACTGTTTATGTGTCAGTTATTGTGACTGTCATTTTAAGAATGTTTTTGAGAAAAACATTCACTTGTTAAAGTAGGACCACACTTCAGGAAAGGGGACACATTTTTAGGGAATAAGGCCTGACTAGTTCCATATTACATCTTACCAAGTCTGTTCCTTGTGTAACTTGCTCTTTATTAACTAAAAATAGCCTGTATTTATAGATAACGGTCAAGTTAAAGATTGGTCAGTGACATATGACTCAGAGGACATATGAGTTAAATTAAAAAGTAGTAGCTACTTGGAATTACACTCTGTGAATAACACTGAGTCTGTGATTGACATGGTGTCTGTGAATGACATGGAGTCTGTGAATAACATGGAGTCTGTGAATAACATGGAGTCTGTGAATGACATGGAGTATGTGAATACCATGGTGTCTGTGAATGACATGGAGTATGTGAATAACATGGAGTCTGTGAATGACATGGAGGATGTGAATAACATGGAGGCCGTGAATGACATGGAATCTGTGAATGACATGGAGTCTGTGAATACCATGGTGTCTGTGAATGACATGGCATCTGTGAATACCATGGAGTCTGTGAATGACATGGAGATGGTGAATACCATGTAGTCTGTGAATGACATGGTGTCTGTGAATGACATGTAGTCTGTGAATACTACGGTGTCTGTGAACGAGAGCTTGGATGATTCTTTCATGCATTTTAGTATTCACTGGTGTATGCTTGTCACCAGGAAAGGTGCACCAATAAACAATCAGCCAAGAGCAGACGCACACACCCTAACCGGAGAGAGAACCCTTTACACTTTGTGTTTGATGTGTGAGTCTGTGTGTTGTTGTCTGTGTGTTCATGTGTGTTCTAGACAACCTGTGAAGCACTATAATTGAACAAATAAAAGAGTGGTGGTTTCCAGGCAGCCAGGACCTGTATACTGTACATTATACTATATTAACCTTCAGTCCCACTGTATTGGTGGCATGTTTCAGACTTCTTTTAAACACTGTTTTTTGACTTCAACCATTTACAGTATGTGGCATTG
The DNA here is from genome assembly GCA_016801105.1 of Esox niger. Classification (NCBI taxonomy): domain Eukaryota; kingdom Metazoa; phylum Chordata; class Actinopteri; order Esociformes; family Esocidae; genus Esox; species Esox niger. The sequence goes on from JACXGJ010008966.1 coordinate 15,122, forward strand.
GTACTGAGGCCATTCTACATAATGCACATCACACATCAAATTAGCTCAGGGCCAAAAATCTCCTTAGTTCTGGGCAGATTTTAGCCAAATGTTCACACTTGAAGAATTTGAACCTTTACCCAGCACTTGCTTGTCCTTGACTGGATTAAAGTTAACCTAGGGTTTTTGTGGTTAGCCACAGAAACAAGGTGCCAAAAGGACAAATGTGTAAAGCAGTGTCCAGAACGATGTGCAGCATTAAAATCTTCCAGTCACAAAAGCTGCATTTAATTGAACTCGCTTACACTTGGGACTCACCCCATCTCTTGGCGTTCATTTGAAACAAAGGAGTTTTCATAGACATGACGAAATTTACCAACCCGGGTGCCTGGATCCTGTTGCCGCACTTCAAAGATGCCGTAAGAGAGTGCCTGATCAAGCTGAGTGCTGTGATGGTAATCGCTGATTCAAACTGCTCCATTGCTCTGCACCTGATTCTAATGAGGTCTTGTGTAGTGTAAATAGCAGTCATGTGGATGTGACTATAAATAAGGTGTGCTCATCAAACTCCCCTGCCTCATCCTACATAGGGTTGCATTTTCTATTCCTTCTAATACGTCTGTGAGACTGGTTCAGCCTTCCACAAGATGTGGCCTTAGGCCTGGCGGGGTAAATATGTGATATTGAACTACTATCATTTTCCAGTCACCTGAAATGACTTATAAAACTATTTGTGGAAATCCTGTCAGTATTGACAAACCACATGTTTTCAAGAACCGTATGGGCCTTGGAATTCATACACTGAAATGTATGGAGACTTCTGTCAGTGTTGGATTTTATTATGATTAGGGCAGCTCAGGCTTAACTTGGTTATAAAAGAAAACAACTCATGCAGATATTGCCGTGGTCTAAATGGTTACAATGTTTTCAGAGACAACAGGGCTGGTTAAGGTGGAGTTGTGGCCATTTCCAAAACAGTATTACTTTTTTACCATAAGTCTTCAGTTAGAAAACAACGTTCATGTCATGATATTTGAGTTAAGCCTGGCATGTAGTTATACCAATTATTGATTAAATCAGTAGAGAGAAGTATGTGTAGTGCTTGCTGGAAAGGCCAAATCATACGATTATGTAAACACACGTCTGAGTGTAATGGGGATGCTGTACTGAGTGCCTTCATTTCTCTACCACAACAGATCGTTGAGGACTCTATTACTGACAGACATGCTATTGTTGATGCACTTAGTCACAGCATCATTGCCTCACCCAATTGAAATAGGAACAAATGAAAACAGAGAACTCCTTAAGGGAAACAATGTTGTTAATGGTCAACAATTTTCCCTCAGTCTGTTCACGAAAGATGAAGACGAAGATGCTTTGCTAGGTGTCAAGATTTGGAAATCCACAGGCGCAGATAAACTAGTACTGCCTTGTATCTCCAGAGCTCTAACACACATTTAGAACTTTACCGTCACTTATGCAGTCATTCCTGAAGTTGGGACAACGGATTCTGCTGCCAGTCGACAAAAATGGGGATACTAGTGACAAAGAGAATTATTGTCTTACACCGATCGGCCATTACATTATGACTGCCTGCCAAATATTGTGTAGATCCCCCCTTAACTGCCAAAACAGCCCTGACCCATCGAGGCATGGACTCCACTAGACCGCTGAAGGTGTGCTGTGGTGTCTGGCAGCAAATACTTTGAGTCCTGTAAGTTGCGAGGTGGAGCCTCCATGGATCAGACATGTTTGTCCAGGACATCCCACAGATGCTTAATTGGATTGAGATCTGGGGAATTTGGAGGTCAACACCATGAACACGTTGTTGTGTTCCTCTAACCATTCATGAATCATTTTTACTTTGTGGCAGGGGCCGTTATCCTGCTGAAAGAGTCCAATGCCATTCAGGGAATACTGTAGCCATGAAAGGGGGCACATGGTCGGCAACAATGCTTAGGTAGGGGGTATGTGTTAAAGAAACATCCACATGAATAGCAGGACCCAAGGTTTTCAGGCAGAACATTGCCCAAATCATCATTACTGCTTTCGCCAGCTTGCCTTCATCCCATAGTGCATCCTGGTGCCATTTGTCCTCCAGGTTAGTGACACCCACGCACTCGGCCATCTGCGAGAAAGAAAATGTGATTGATCAGACCAGGCTACCTTCTTCCATTGCTCCTTGGTCCAGTTCTGATGCTCACATGCCCATTGTAGGCGCTTTCATCAGTGGAAAGAGGTCAGCTTGGGAACCCTGACTGGTTTGTGACTACACAGCCCCATACGCAACAAACTGCGATGCACTGTGTGTTCTGACACCTTTCTATCAGCACCATAATTAACATTTTCAGCAATTTGAGCTACAGTGGCTCGTCTGTTGGATCTGACCACAGGGACCAGCCTTCGTTACCCACTTACATCAGTGAGCCTTGGCTACCCATGACCCTGTCGCCGGTTCACCGCATTTCCTGCCTTGGATGACTTATGACAGGTACTGACCAACGCAGACCAGGAACACCCGACCAGGGCGTTTTGGAGATGCTCTGACGCAGTCATCCTATCCATCACAGTTCAGCCCATCAGATCCTTATGCTTTCCCACTTTTCTGCTTCTAACACAACAACTTTGAGGACAGAAAGTGCAATTATTATTTTCATGCAAATGACACAATATTGTCCACATTTGCTCCCTCCATTGCACAAATATTTACACACCTATGGATTTTAGATTGGTGCTTGATGTAAATAAAACAAATTATCTGCTTTTCTCTCAGGTCTGAATATCCAGGTTTGGATTATCTAAAAATTACTACATTTATCTGGAAGATGTTTCAATTTTCTTAGGCTGATTTTTTTTTTTTCTGGAGCTTATTTAGTTGTGAATGCAAAGTTTCAGATTGAAGAAATATCAGACCGGCGAATATGTTGCATTTTTCTTCATATAGCAAGCTTTTTGGATCTTTGTAAAGGTTACCATAATGTAATGTCTAGAGATGCTCTGAATATCTGTTCATGGAAGTGAACAGTGGTTAACTGCTGTGGCAGAGGAAGCTTGAAAAATGGGAACTTTAATCGAATAAGTAACGCCCTCAGCTAACTGTATTTGGAAAAGTCCAATAAGTGAACTAATTGCTAGTCTAAAAGACTGTGACAGTTTTATATGGCTTAATAAACTAGTCGTTTTGTTGGTGTGCAATCGGGGTGGGTTCACTAATGTACAATTTCACACAATGGGTGCATCCCCTTGTTCAAAGAAGTGTTACAACGAAAACATAATTAGGATTCTCACAGAAAAAGTAAGAAACGTGAAGTGTGTATTTGTGGTCTAAATGGCCCCCACATTCCTGAGTAGTACACTCTTTGGTCAAGAGTTGTGTCCTCTAGGACAGGGAAGAGGGCGCCATTTGGGATGTAGACAGTACCAATCAAGCCCCCCCCTTATCACAGAAGTCAATTTCATGGGTAATAGGTTCATTACTGGCGTCATGGTTGAAGGGGCGTTCTGATAAAACTCACCGGGGAGATGAAGAGAGCTAAGTCATAATAAACTGTGTACACACACACACACGCACACACACACACACGCGCACACGCGCACACGCACGCACACACGCACGCACGCACACACGCACGCACGCACACACGCACACACACACACCGCAGAGTGCTGGCACCACTTTTTCAGGACTGCCATCCTGTTTATATGAAACCACATAAAGCACCTGTTTCAGGCTTATCCAAAGCAGGTCAGCCCCATGAGATTTTGGGTTACAAAGCTGTTTTGATCATACGGACTGGGATTGTTTCAGATTGCCACTGGGAAATATGTTAATCACTGACACTTTTGACCATTGTTGGTTTCGCTGGGAAGTACATAAAACTCCTGTTGTACTCCCTGTTCTGACTCTTCCTATAATCCTTGCTCTGACTCTTCCTATAATCCCTGTTCTGACACTTCTATAATCCCTGTTCTGACTCTATCTATAATCCCTGTTCTGCCACTTCCTATAATACCTGTTCTGACTCTTCCTATAATCCCTGTTCTGACTCTTCTATAATCCCTGTTTTGACTCTCCCTATAATCCCTGTTCTGACTCTTCTATAATCCCTGTTTTGACTCTCCCTATAACCCCTGTTCCGACTTCTCCAGTACTCCCTGCTCTAATTCTTCCTATACTCCCTGCTCTTTCTCCTCCTGTACTCTTTGCTCTGACTATTGCTCTGCTCCTCTCTCTGAATCATTACTATTGGGTTTGAGTTTAACACTGGGGGTTAGGTTGGAGGTTCAGCATAGCAGGGAAAATGTGATTTAGAATGGGAATAGTTAAGGGTGTGTGTGTGTGTGTGTGTGTGTTTGAGTTATTGTGGGTCTGGCTCCCACAAATTAATGACAAATTAATGACAAAAGTGCGGCATAACATTGAGATGTTAACACCAGAAGCGTCGCTAGGGACAGAAAGTACGGGGTTTTGTATGTGAATGTGGAAAATGTTGATGTACATGCTAACGGCCTACACGTTTACATTGTTATAATGCGTGATCAGAATTATAGATGAACAGATCGGGGTTATTTTTATTTATTTATTTTGGTCCATTTGAGATCCAGGGCGATTCATAAAAGATCCAGGGCTAAAGCCCAGGACGCCCAGGGCTAACGACGCCACTGGTTAACACACTGTGTCATTATGCATTCCAGCCATGATCTTATGCTGCCGCGTTAACGTGAACATGAAAACACACAGAAAAGTCTGCAAGGAAAACACACAAAAATGCATACTCTTTGACACAAACAGAAATGTCTGCTTGCTTCTTTACATCTCCAGACTGCCAGAAAAGCATTGGTTATTAATATTTGGCTATGCAAGCATGTACTGCATGTCTGTCTGCCTGCCTGTCTGTAAGTCTGTCTGTCTGTCTCTCTGCCTGTATGACTGTTTACTTGCCTGTCTGTCCATCTCTCTGACTGTCTGCCAGCCTGTCAGTTTTTCTCTCTCTCTGCCTCCCTGCCTATATGACACTCTGACAGTCTGCCTGCCTGTCTGTGTCTGTCTCTCTCTCTCCCTCTCTCTCTCTCTGCCTTTTTACCTGACTCTACCTGCCAGTCTTCGTGCTTGATTGAGTGAATGTCCATCACATCCATCTATCCAGCACATCCAGAATATCATCACTTCCATCCATTAATCACATCCATCCACCCATAATTTCCATCCATCACATCCATTAATCATATCCATCCACCCATAATTTCCATACATCACATCCATTCATCACATCCATCCACCCATCATTTCCATCCGTCACAACCATCCAGCACATCCATTCATCACATCCATCCATCACATCCGTCACATCCATTCATCATATCCATCCACCATCGCATCCATCCATCATCACACACATCATTTACCTCTCAATAAACATACGTGGTTGTTGGATAGAACCCATTCCTCCTGACTTTAAAAAAATGATGTAACCTCATGTTTGTGAAAGCCTGCACCTCCCTGGACGATATGCAACAGCTCCTAATACCACAGCTAATCCTTCATGCAGGTGCTGAAAGCATTAAATCCAGGTGCTCTCCAACATTTAATTTCACCCTGGCGTCATCTGCGACATACATTATGCCGATTCTAGCTAAATCTTCCAGTAAGCATAATTAAACTGTTGTGTATGCCTTAGTTAGTCGTGTGCTTTCTTTCATCTGCTCTATGAAGGCCATATTCATGCAATATTCACCAGTCTCTTTGCTTGTGCTAACTACTAATGAACAGAACATTAGGAAACCAGTCCAATCTGTTGTTGTGGCCATGGTTACTTAAAATAGGTTATTCAGTTAGAAAGCAAATGTACGTTTACAAAAAAAACACAGAAAACTACAAAAACAAAACAACAATGTGTCACTTCTGTAATAGTTGATGAGGCAAGACACAAGCTGCAGGGAGAACAGAGGACATTTAATGAAAGATCTAGAACTACAACCAATGGAAACACTACAAACAAGACAGGACAGAACAGTTGAAACACAAGGCATATGTCAAATAAAGACCGACAGGATACACTGGGACAGGGGCAAATTAAATAGAAACAGTGATTAGGGAAACAGGTGAGGGCAATAAAGTGATCACGTTGGCTGCGCCAGGACGTGACAGCATCAAAGCTCTTCTCGTTCTAAAAGTCTAATATGACTTACTCTAATTATGAGGGTACTATTGTTTTTTCTGTGACTGGACAATATGTTTCTCTTACTTCAGTGATTTAGTGAATTATTTATTAAATAATGCAACATCATGTGACCTGGTTTTTAATGCTAGTGTAATGTGTTTATAGACGTTTGAAGTTAATGCAGGTGCTCTAGCTTACTTGAGGTCCTAAAATCTTTTAAAATTGCTAAAAAGCCTTGTTCAGTATTACGGACACATGTGCAAATCTCTTAATACGATTATCAAAACAACATGCAGCTTGGCAATGCACATCCTATGTCTGAAAAGCCAATCCGTCTACCAAATGAAAACTAACAGTCTCTCACAAAACGCACACTTTGTCATTCATAGTAATGACCTACGGTTCTCCAAAAACAGCTACCACTTGAACAGAGTTGGGGAGTAACAGATAACTTTATTGCTTTAAGTTACCCACAAAAAATATTGTAATAAAATTACAGATACTTTTGAAAATATGTATGATTGCTTTTGGATTACTTTAGTTGAAGAAGAGTAGGTGCACGAAAGAAATATGACATGTTGTATGTTTGAGTTTATTATTTCATGTTGTAAAAACATCGTTATTTGAACCAAAATATAAATTGCACGCCTTAGTTGGCGAAGGTGGACCCGCATAACCAGTGTATTGACCGAGGAAGCACGAGTAAACATTTCTCCAGTTTTGATTGTTTGGACGACTGGTAAAAACAGTAGCTCTTCGATAATATTAGCCGAGTCATACCTTCGATAATATTAGCCGAGTCATACCTTTATTTCGTTATCTACTCGACGCCTAATTCTCAGCACAATGGTAGGCAACAGGCCTACCTGGTGTAATATCTTTATCAAGTTTCAAGGTATATTTCTCAAATCCACCAAACAACACAGCGAGGACAAGTTGCACCGAAGAACATTTACAATAATTGTTTAATAGATTAGGCAACTATTTGTTAGATAGCTGTAACATGGCGCCGCATTCAAGATGAAACATATGGAATTTACCACGACATTTGAGGAGAAAGGGTGTGTTGGAAAGCACTCTGCTAAATGATGATTTGTATTTTACACGGCCACATCAACTCCATCCATACAGGTAGGCCATGTGATTCTGTTTGCTTGCATCTCTTAAAATTGTGTTAATTGGTTACTATTGGCTGCTGACATCATTTACTAGGATTATAATCATAGTTTATTTATTTCATTTGCGTTTTGAATATCCATCACTGGTGGCCATAATAATAATCGCAGATTACGTTAGCGCGGGTAAATCTTGTATGCGGGTTTTCACGATTGCAAACGTGCATTCGCGTGAAGTGCTCACTGCAGATTAAGTTTACGCGCGAAAAACTACGAATATCTTAATTGTTATATACCACAATGTCAATACCCTTTTAGAGTAATTGGCATTGAATTTTAAACAATGTTTTGAAGCAATTAAAAACATGAATAAACACAAATAACAGAGCAGGCTTCAGTATTATTAGATTTTGAGTAATGTTCAGATGCAAAGTCTGATTCTGGTTTAGAAACCCATTTCCAAAGGGTTTATGTTACTGATTACAAATGTGGACATGTAACTTGTAAAAAGTAACCAATCCAACCCACTTGAATGTGTCATATTTGTCTTTGATATCATTGTTTTTATTAACCAACAGTCATTTTTACAAAAGAAGAGTGAAACAAAAAACAGTTCAAAAAAAGTGTAAGCACACTATGAATATGCATAGCATGTTGTCAAAATGACACAGATATGTAACAGTACAGGCCAACCCTGTCTGCTGCATTGGGCCACAAGTTCTCATCCACATCACACCATCTGGCCTCTCGGGCAATACACCTGAGAAAGAATCTTCTTTCCCAGGTGTCTTGGCATCTCTTAACCATCCCTGGCAATCTGCTGGAGAGCTGTCCAGGCATCCTATCCACACATCATGCATTAACTGCATCCAAGAGTGACATTGGATCATGTGGATGCTGGTCTTAAATGTTCTGCCTCCATGAGGAAAATTATCTACTATGGGGTTGAGGTTCAGGTTTCCATATTTCTAACCAGTGTGTGACTGCATGGGAGTGGTGAAACGTCACATTGTCCCATAAAATCATCCAGGTTTCCATATTCCAAACCAGTGTGTGACCGCATGGGAGTGGTGAAACGTCACATTGTCCCATACAATCATCCAGGTTTCCATTTTTCAAACCAGTGTGTGACCGCATGGGAGTGGTGAAACGTCACATTGTCCCATACAATCATCCAGGTTTCCATTTTTCAAACCAGTGTGTGACCGCATGGGAGTGGTGAAACGTCACATTGTCCCATAAAATCATCCAGGTTTCCATATTTCAAACCAGTGTGTGACTGCATGGGAGTGGTGAAACGTCACATTGTCTCGTACAATCATCCAGGTTTCCATATTCCAAACCAGTGTGTGACTGCATGGGAGTGGTGAAACGTCACATTGTCTCGTACAAACACCCATGTTTCCACTTCTCCTATTTATTCACCTGGCAAAGGCCTTCCACAGAGGTCATCCATTAATGAAATTAAGAGTTAATTAATTAAGAGTTATTATTATTATTATTATAATTTTTTTATTTCTATTTTGCTTTCAATCTCGTGATGTGAAAAATGCTATCTAATTCAATTTTGAGTAGCTTTTGAAGTTAAGTGACTTAACATTTGCAACTTGGTTCGTAGATCTTTTTTGTGACATTAATGAAATTTGAAAGATGTTGTCATTGAATGCATTTTGTGTCAAAGCAATGAACACGGACACACAGGTTGCCAGGTAGAGTATTGTTGTAAACACTATTTTGAGTTTTGCACATGTATCTGCAGTATTGAACAATGCTTGTTAGCTATCATAAAAACATGCAATAAACTAAAGATCCTTCACAATCACATTTTTTATTTTAACTTCCACTCACTGTCAAATCATCTTTCACACATATGCAGGGTTTTCATGCAAACATGTATAAGTTAAAAAAAACATGTTCTCTCTCGCTTTGTCTCTTTCTCTCTCACACACACACACAAACACACACACACACACAAACACGCACACACACAAACCCAAACCACATTTCCAGACGTATTTCTCATTGCTCTAAAACCACTGAATGAGAAGACAAGTCCCTCTGGGGAGCGTGAGGAAGCTGTGGAAACACGCTGTGTAATCCACCATAACCTTATTGTGTTAAAGAGGAGCCTGGAACTAGATCCACCACAAACTGGTCTGCACTAGAAGGGAAGGGAAATGTCGGGGAGATTATTCCACTTGTCGAGGGCCCCACACAATAGGAGTGCCTGGCCTCTCTTAATACTATTGACTCCATGTGTAAGTAGAGGAAGTGAAAAGGAGGAGAAACATTTGCTGTTTAGGAGAGGGGAGGAGATAGGAGGCAGGATGGGAGTTGGGCAGGAACAGAGGGTCAGAGATGGTGGGAGGAATAGAAAGAGAAACCTAGGAAAGCGAGGAGGCTATAGATCAATAGAGTCTGTTTGTGTGTGAGTGTATGTGAATGTGTGAGAGATGTACTAAGTATCCATGGCAGCAGAAGACTTCTGTTTTCAAGTCTGAGTGAGATTTAGGTGTGACGAATGAAGCGATTCCACCTAAGGATAAACCGAGCATCACAAAATATAATGTGTAATTTCCAATTGAAGCCATATTTCTTATTCAACATAATGTCTGTGTACTCTATTTTGTGTAGGAAACTGAATGAAACAGAACAACACCACTGTTAGTATAATAAAATAACGCCACTATAAGTAAAATAGAATAACACCACTGTTAGTATAATAGAATAACGCCACTGTTAGTATAATAGAATAAAGCCACAGTACTCTATTTTGTGTAGGAAACTGAATGAAACAGAATAACGCCACTGTTAGTATAATAGAATAATGCCACTTTTAGTATAATAGAATAACGCCACTGTAAGTAAAATAGAATAATGCCGCTGTTAGTATAATAGAATAACGCCACTGTTAGTATAAAAGAATAACGTCACTTCACAAAATATATCTGTCATGGTGCTGGAAGGACACGGGCGCAGAGACGGTGTGGATGTAGGAATCCATTATTTAATAAAGGAACAAAAGAAACAAACATACAAACTTAAAGCAGACACGATGACTGGGTGAAATATAGCCTACGGCTAACAACCAAAATAAACCACACCCAAATGAACAAACAGTAAACTTAAATAGGTTCCCCAATTGG